>BQNB010059534.1:3214-29551 GCA_026074375.1 Tanacetum coccineum | reverse complement strand
AGAAGGATTGGTATGAGATGTTTGACTCCAGCAGAACTGGAGGTTCTGACAAACATAACTGGAGGTTCTGACAAACATAACTACTTGATATTATCATCAAACATCATCTTGTAAATATAAAAAAAATGGCTTATGTACATTTCTGTGCATAACCCGGGCCTCATCGTAAAGGATAATATACGTCTCAGTGCATAATTCCTTAGAAACGAAAAGAGAAGTCTTTTCGGTATTGAGCTACTCTAACAAAACATTCAAAGTTTTGAGCTCATGGCAATTGCTTGCAGTTATTTCTGACTGCAACTCGCTTTTCAATCTGAGGAACGTATGTTGTTGAAAAGACAGTTATTCCTGACAACGGGTAGTTAGTTTTTCCCGGGCATGGATTATTTCATATCCATGCATTATAAGAATAAGTGTACGTTTTAGTGCATTTATTTTTCAAAATAAGAGAAATCTTATTTCAATTGGGAAAAAGTTGTCTTCACAATGAATCAATATTTTCAGTAATCACGAAAAGATTTTCTAAGATAATTCGACCTCTTAAACAATGTCTACAGCTCTTTAAATAGAAAACGGATCATTATTTGAGAGGGAGAAAGTGTCAAATAATCTTTTAAACGGTCTTTCAAAATAAGTCAAGGATTAAACAGTTGAAGTTTTTGATAATGACAGATAACAATTTAAAGGGAGTTAATTCATATTAACTACATATGTCTTAGATGTCATTTGCTTCAATCTTTAGGGACTTATTTGCAATTGAAGACTTAGTGAATTCAGGCTTTAAACTACATACGACTAATATTGCCAACGCGTCATAGTTTGTAAAAAGACTTAGGAATGTTTGGAAATTCTTTCGTAGTTTAAAAAGCCTTGAAACTGATTCTCACGGGATAGATTTAAGTTTATTAATTCTGCGAACACGATCTCAAGCATGTGTGCATATAAGATTTTTCTGATTCTGAGGTATCGAAAACATCAAGGGGAAGGAGTAAATACACTGAAAGGTACAACAACTACACGTGATAGAATCCATAGCCTTATTTAATTGTAGGCCATTCCGGGAAGACAAATGTCTTATCCGCAGAGAAAATCAGTGTTTTATCGTGTTACTTTCCGGTGCGCTATTCCAACCACATAGGAGAAGAGATATCTTGTCATTTATGGTATGCATCAGTTGAGATACCAGGGAAATGTGTTGTCAGAAGATTGATTAGAGCGTGAGAAGATTGGTTACTGATTCAATTAATGCTTCCTTTAACAGTCAATCACCAAGCGTGTTTTTAAAGGAGTAGAAATATTTGATCAAAGAGGGACATATTGGTATGATAAGTATGATAATTCCTCTAGTTAGTCAGTATCCGATAGAAAGAAAAGTGTACATTTGGGACTTAGTTGTCTTAGGTGTTATCAGTTCGTCTACTGAGAGGGAATAATTGAGATATCCGGGACTTAGTTGACTTTGGTGTTTCAATTCATATCATCACTATCATGTTAAGAGAAATTAGACATCCGGGACTTAATTGACTTTGGTGTTACGGTTTCAAATTAATTGTGTACTTCATCGATTTGGGCGTCAGACTTCAAGTATTCTTAATGCAAATTGCAAGAAGGCTATGAACCTACTCAAGAAAGGATTGCTGATTCAAGGGGAAGCTAAGACAACTTCCAAAAGGAGAGTATCGAGACGGACTACAGACTGCTTACATGGACAAAATGACTATGTCATTTTCGGTTTGAACATTTTCAGGTCCTGTCTCATACATAATCTTGTGAATATATAAATGTGTAGTGTAGACTTAATTATAGGCTAATATAAATAGTGATTGAGTACAAATTTTCAAGAATTTCTTAGAAAATTCAAAATCTTTCAAATTACAGTACTCAGCACTATCTTATATATCCTTCAATGATTGAGGGGGAGCATTAATATGTTCCAAACACGGCTTGTGAATAATTGGCACACTTTTCTCCGAAAGTTTATAACATATTTAAATCAATTGATATCCAAAATGTCAAATGATTTGAAATTTTTGATAAGGGGAGAAAAATGTGATTAAAATATGTAATGTGATCATATTACTCAAGTGTATACTCCACCAACATGTGCTAAACAGTTTCGAATACCGATGCACATGTTGAGGGGGAGCTTTTCTGAAAAGCAAAAACAATCGGGTACTAAACACTTTGATAGTTTTATCATAAGTACCTGATTGAGTTTTTCAACAGTGATTTTATGGCAAGGTGAACTGTACCAAAAGACTGACCATGTATTTACTTTTATCGAAGTTATAAGGATGGTAAGGTTAGGTACTCGTTCCTATGATCCTGCCAGAACCGGAGGGATCTACCCAGGGACAATCCACTAGTTAGTACAGAAGTCCTTAGGTATGATTAAAAGGAGTAAATGTGAGAACAAGGGAATAGTGCCGACTGAGATGGAGCTAGTACTGGAATAAACCCAACAAGGTTCTAGTCATGAAATCTCGGTAAGCACTGAAGGGGTTGAAGAATGAAAAAGAATTGTACGGATAAAGGGTGTAAAGAAAGAAGCCCTCCATACACTTAAGGCAGAAACCGGGTCAATACATATGCTGTCAGAATCACAAGTTGATTGCTGACATTGAAGACGACATCATGGACCCAGTGATGCAATGCACAACCCTTCCCAGCCATTCGAGTTTCTCTTGAAAGAAACTTGTCTCATTTGTCACGGAGACTAAACATGCAATCTACTGTCTCACTCACTCCGAGTAAGTCGGTATTGAAAAGGTGGCAGTCAGCTCCAGCCTCCGATTACTAATATCAAAGCGCACTTTCAAGTCTAGAGCCAAAAGATCATCGATTAATCTCGTTAGGACGCATTTCCATTTAACTTGTCTTTCACACACTGTGGAAACAAGGTTATCTTAAGAGTCCTACACATTATCCTTGTGATATTGCCAGAACATCCGAGTGATACGAAGGTATTCACTATGAAGATGGAAATCCTGCTAGAGCCTACATCAAACAAGCTCTAGGTAGGTGACTTGTGCGATTCTACAAGAATCAAACTTGTGTCAACTGGAAAGAAACGATGGTGCGATTCTACGTGAATCAAACTTGTTCCAGCATAAGAATTGATGGTTATTGAACATTTGACAACCAATCAAAACTATCGAAGTGTTATAAAATATTTTCATAATTAACACTTAGACTGATTTTTCAAATCAATTTTCTCTTTATTGCTAACTGTTTCATTACAGGATCATTTAAAGATGGAAATAGAGATGGAGATACCCAGTTCCAGTAATGTTAAGTTAATAACCGAATGCTCAGACACGACCTACACTTGTTATGAAGTTATGAAAGTAATCATATGGTGTCACAAAGCATTCCGCAATCTCTGATTTTTCATATTCTTCATCTCAAGTGCACAAGATACAATAATTTCTAGATGATGAGAGATTAAGTTTGGCTGATGATCTCAAAAAGCTCATGATCAAAATCCAAATCAAGTCAAAGTGAACAAGCTCAATTGTTATCTAAGATCCCTAAACAAAGTCTAGATGTAACCTGATGTATCAAAATACTGAAGCTATAAGAGCTTAAGTCTGTGGTTTCAAGGGTGACATCCCTTAGGGGGAGATTGTTTGATATGAGTAAAAGACTCGGCACCCGTACTTTATCTATTTATAATAGTTCGTAGTTTAATAGTTAATCGTATGTCTTGCGATTTTTATAGCCGGGTACTAATACCCGGTATTTTGTAATATCTATATAAGCCATCTTCTCAACTTTGATAGAGCAATGCTAGTCATTACTCTTTTCATAGAAACACATTTTCTTATCGATAGTCTATCTCATGTGTTTCTCTCTCTAGAAACTAGCCCAATCACAAGAATCATCACCGTGTTATGAAATAAACTATCCTACACAATTGAAGCTTGCATTTGCAAGCATGCATTTGCAGGTTGCAAGCAAGCATTTGCATCTTGCAATTGCAACTTGAATTTACAGCTTGTACCAGTTTGCAAGCAAGCATTTGCAGATTGCATTTGCAAGCATTTGTAGGTTGCAAGCATTTGTAGGTTGCAAGCAAGCATTTGCAACTTGCATTTGCAGCTTACAATTGCAGCTTGCATTTGCAGCTTGCAATACTTAAGGCGTTGACAATTGAAGTTGCATTAGCAAAGCAGCATTTGCAGGTTGATTACCCTTTGTTGCACTTGAAGCAACCTAACTTACCCAGTTGCTGGGCACTTACAACATCTAATGTTATTTATCAATTTTCTTGCATTTGCTAGAATAAACCAAAATTAACCATTTGCATTCAAACATACTCTTAACCATTAAGATACATAAAAGTTTAACAATTACAACATTCATTGTGTCTATAACATTTACAAAAGTCCATACATTACACACATAAACCTAACCTCATTTACATTACTACCATAACACCTAGACCATCACATTACTTAGCTATTAGCATATCAAATCCAACACAAACCACTAAGAAAGATCCTAACATGATGAAAAACAACCTATCATATAATTTCAGCTGTGACTTTGTAGCTCTCAACTCTTCTTCCAACCTTGACTTGTCCATAGCAAGAACATTAATCAATTGTTCATAATCCCCATGCTTCTTCAATTGTTTATGCTTTTGCAACATCCCATACAACAACTCTTTGTAGTATTCACTTGGAAGATCATCATCTAAAAAATCATAAACATTGCATTTGGAGCATGTTACAAATCGGTTTGTATTGTTAATTGACGATTACATTTACAAAAGTATTCAACCCTACCACTAATTACCCAAGATTCGGATGAAGTCCAAGATGGCATGATTAGGGTTTATTTGATTTTCGACTGTTAAGGGAATTTGGGGGGAAAAGAATTAATGTGTAATGAATGAGTATTATAAAAATAAAGGGGTAAAGGGGGCGATTTTATGAAAAAAAATATGTTTAAGGGTTAAAAGGGAAGAGAGATAACGGTAACTTTTGTATTAAGATTTGTCACATCAGCTTTTTGTTAATCATGGCTATAATAGGAAGATTAGTAAAGTGTAGGAATACTATAGAAAAATTAAAAGTTCATAGCTTACAAAAGGAAAACGTAACAAGTTCGATGCTTTTTTAGACCATTTACCCTTAGACTAATGGTAATGATCGGTCGAAGACTCGGTCTTCATGTTGGTCGACCAACTTTGGGACGCATCCCTCCATTACACACCTCTTTGGGGACGTGTGTTCATGGATTTTTTTTATATGTTTTTATAGTGTCTTAGGTCTTCTTGTTACACTAAACTTGTTATTAAGTTATCCTGAAGAAATAAGTTGATGTGACAATGAAGAGCTTAGTTCCATGATAGTTACCATTATACTTAGCTTTAAGTTTTAATAAAAAAACCCATTTTTTATATGTAGTTAGATTGAGATTAAGATTACCGCAACTTATTAAGACTTATTTTTAACACCTCTTAGGCTACAAACATCAAGGGCGTGAGCCCTTTACAATTTTCATTTTTCACGTGTGAGGTCCAAAGTGGCCAACATGGTGACGCGCCATCAAAGCCAAAATCAGCTCACGAAGGTGAGCCAAACACTTTTCGAGCACTGTGCAACTTAATATTTATTAGGGATGACAATAAAACCCGTACCAGACGGAGACCCGATCTCCAAACCCGAATTGACTAGGGAATCCCCGAGTTGACCCGGGATGGGGTTGGGGACGGGGAATCCCCGAATTATGAAACCGAGGATGGGACGGGTATGTGGATAGCATAAATCCCCAACCCTGAACTTTTTAGTGTACAAATATATATAAATTATTTGTATATTAATACTACATGTACATGCCTATGTATATGCTGGTGAGTATTCAATAAGTATTATACTTGAAGTATATTTGTATGTATATATCCTGATATTAATAGATAAAGTATTCTTAATGTATGAAGGCACGTAACTACATACTTTATTCAAGTATATTTTATCCTAATACACACTATTCGATCTATTAAATTTATAACACACATATAGATATATATATACTCATACTAATATACTATATATATATATATTTGTTACTATATTATATTTTTCTTTATATATTATTTTTTTATATGCATGTGTTAGTATTTACGATGCTTTAAAGTTGAAAGACATTTCAAATAATCTAACTATGTACAACGTATGCGTTTGAAGACATTTTGTAAGTCAATTCTTTATATTTTTGATTAGTTGTGTAATTTTTATGCTTAATTCATAAGGGAAAAAAAATCCTTGAATCCCCGTGGGGATCCCCGATCCCCATTGGGGACATGGATGGGGATGGAAAATGATTCCTCAACAGGGACGGGGATGGGGATGAGGCTCATAAATGGGGATGGGGATGGTAAATACGATCTCCGAAATTCCCTGACCCATTGTCATCCCTAATATTTATTTATTTAGTTTGTGAGTGGGTGTGAGGTATTTCACTATTTTGTAGAGTATATTTGTATAAAATGAGTGTTTAATTGAAATGTTTAACTAGTGAGGGTAATTTCGTTGATGTGAGTGAAAAGAGAGATGGAGTGATGGGGAGGTAAAAATGTGAGTAGTTGGTGAGTGAGGGTGACTATCAGTGGTCTGGTCAACTTCCTATTATGGTTTTTAAGGATGCCCACAATGGGTGGCTCGATCATATGGGTCGAGGTATGATCCTGAGGGTCACCGCATTGGAGAAGTACGACTTTCTATGTAGGTCGTCGAGCATGTTTTGGAGAAGCTGGTCGGGAATCTGATCGATTCTTGTGTTGTGTGTGTTTTATTAATTAAAATGTATCTTTGTGAGGTATGTTTTTTGTAGTCTATGTCGTTTTATTGTGCCTAAAAAGTCGCATTTAAGTCGTTGGAGAAAGAAAGACAAATTGACAACAAAATTGTAAATCATTGTAAGTCACTAGTGTGTCCAACCTAAGTGATACAGCCTGTTAAATACTAGGGTAAATTACATTGTTGGTGCCCAAAGTCTACCCCATTTGCCCGTTTGGTCCCTAGATAACGAGGACTCTCATACGGAGTCCCTATTTGACACTGTAGTTACCCGTTTGGTCCCTGGCACTCCGTTATGGGTAACGACGGTTATCTCCGTCATTATCCTTGCCACGTCGCCTTTTTCTTGAAGGGCAGTAGCGTCATTTCACTATTATTTCGTGTTGCGTCGTTGGTCCCTGACCTCTTTGTTAATACAGTAACATTCACTGTTCCTTTATTTTTGGCATTTTTCCTTTTGCGCGGTGGTCCTGTGTGCATTTCTTCCTCCCTCACTCCCGCCATATTCATTTAAGTCCGACATTTTTCTCAGGATATCATTACGTATACTATATCTATATCATTACTGTATATCACACTAAATCATGGAGAAATGACATTAAACTAAACAACATCATGCATAAATCTAATTAACACTGATGAAATATATTTTACATCTTCATAAAAGAGTATGATTACTGCTAATAAGTTATGTTAAAGTCACTTACATTTTACCATCAACAAAACAAAAGTGACTTACTATCGTTACCTATAGAAAACTAGTCATTTAATCCAATTTAGCCACATGTACGTTCCCTTTTCATAGATACCAGCCAGAGGTCTTCCGTACTCGCATCTGTCCAAATCGGCAAGTAGAGGTGCTCTAGCGTGAGTTTGTTCAAACGACTCCAAAGAATCAACAGCCAACCACGTTCTCCTAAAACCCTACATCTTACGAATCAACATACGGCGCCTGGTGTTTTTCCTCCTCAAGTCATCCCAGCGATCGCGAAGAAATTTTAGCAAACATTCTTCTTCGGCTATCTCTTATACAAACCAAAACCGCATATGCTTATGTAACTCGGTTGAACCGGTAATGTCCATAAGTTCATCCAAAACCTCAAAAGTGGCCATTGATTAAAATTTAAGTTAAACAGTTTAGATATATATGTAAGAGGAAATAAGTGTGCATTACCCTATAAATAATTAAATCAAACTATCAATTGTCGTGCATAGGAGCTGAGATGTAATCATTGCAAGTAGAAAATGAACGCGCGCCATAATAGCAATTCCATCATTATATAGTTGGGTACTAAAATTACTAAATTGCATCATTAGTCTATGTTGTTTACAAAAAATTGCATGAATAGTCCCTATGTATTTAAGTTTTTTCCCATTTAAACGAGTGTTGACTCGTGTTTTCCCCAAACAAAACCCGACTCTTCCTCTTTAGGAAACTTTCCAAAACACTGCCTATTAATGCATCACTACCAAAACTTGCTATTCACTCCAAAAAACCTAAACATACCCCTTGATCAAACTTCATATCAATGGCAGATTCCTGGAAAGCTATGGACTTGAATAAGTTTGTAGTAAAGGATGACATGATCGATTATGTTTTACACAAGTAGGAGTACACTGGCAGGTTCATGATGTTATAGCTGATGACATACTCGATGATTTATTGAAAAGAGAGTGGGAGAAACAGAAACGTGTGAAATGTAAGTGTAAGTATGGGAGTAACTGGCAGGTTGATGATGCTATTTCATTGACCCGTTTTGCCATTTGTTCTTATTATGTTATTTTACCCATCATTTTAGTTGTGGGTTATGTATTGAGTGTTTGAATTATGTTTGATGTCAAAGAAAGTTCACACAATGAAGATCAATACTTCTTGAAAAGAGGGATTGAGAAAGTTGGACAACATCTTAACAAGGAAAAACAGATAATGCATATTAACAAGGGAAAAGAGAAAATGGTGATGGAAAAAGGTAAATGTTGTTTTAAGCATATTTCATTCGTATTAGACTGTTAAGGATGCTAATTTACTCTATATAGTAATAGGGAACCAAAGTTTATAGTAAACTAAGTTTACAAAACAATTGATTAAAGCCAAACATCCGTTTAGGAAACAATTGATTTGATTCAAACATCCTTTAGGAAAACTAAGTTATGAATAAGTGATTGAACCAATGGTTACATTAGGTAACTAAGTTTAGGAAACAAAACTGATATCAGCCAAACACACATTTAGGCTAATGTAGCTTTGGAAGTAACCTGATTTGAAACTAAGTTTACTTCCAATTCATATCTTATTTACCGATGTCGTAATTTCTGGAATCAGACACAAGCTATGATTATTTCCGGGGCAAACTACTATGATGAAAGCTTTGAAAATAACCCCTTTTCAAGCTACCTTGATGAAAGCTATGTCATAACCTTTTTTTAAGTTACTTCTGGTAATTCTTTGATGATAAGTGATCGTAAGATTAAAAACTCAACCTTTTAAATTATATTAAATTATATAATATATATATATATAAGCAAGGTATAACATTAACGGTAAAGTATTGAGAGGCTTCTTAAAGATCATTTCTATCCAAACAAATTCCTTCAAAAATTACTCGGGGCGTTCTCATCGAGGTACGATTGAAAATCATGGATACGTTCGTGTTCGAGTCTTTTGAATGGTTAAGATTTTTGGAGTTGGTTTACTAATTTCTACTATTAAAAATGAAAAAACGATTAAAGGGAAACCTAAAATGAAGGCTAAAAGCGATTAAAACCTAAAAACGAGAACCGGGATCCGAATCCCGTTCTTTAAAAACTCAAATTTTGCAAAAATAACCCTACGAAAGCAAATTTAATTTTTCTAAGTGCAAAATGATAAAATAAAATTTTCTAAAAAAGATTTATATTTTTTTGCTTTTTATTTAATTTTTAATGAATTAAAAACAGATTTATAAAGAAAAAATGACGTAAAATAGTAAATATATCAAAACAAATCTCAATAATATTACAGAAAAGTAGTTTTAAGTGAGCTTAATTCAGGAAAAATAAAAACTTTGAAATTCGACTTATAAATAAGCCAGAAATAAGCAAAAGTGGACTTATAGCTAAAAAGGAAAAGAAAGGTTAAAAGAATAGTGAGTGCAAGAAATGGCAGATAGCCCTAGTTTGGGCCGTTGGTTAGTGTGTAGGTGTTTGGGGACGTGTGTGTGCTATAAGGGAGGTCCAGGGTTCGAATCCCTAGCCTCCCTTTTTGATAAAAAATATATATTTTTTAAAACTTATAAAACACTTAAAAATAAGACACTTTAAAAAAACAACTTTTTTATAACACAAAAATAAGCTGGAAAATAAGCTGAGAAAAATGGCAGTTTAACTTCTTTTTTTTAACTAAGTTCTAATTATGCTAATTGTTGGCAACTAATGGGCAAATAAGCTAATGTAAACAAAAGATAAGCTAAAACAGATAAGCAATCCTACCTAATAAGCAAATGCAGACAGAAATAAGCAAAAAAGATAAAGCAGATAAGCACACAAATGCAAATAAGCTAAGGGGGACAAACTACATACAACAGCCTTAAAGGACAACTTTGGAGCTTATTTTTAAGCTCTATAAGGGATCCTTAGGGCTAACAGCTTATAAGGGCTTAAAGCTTAGCTTAAGGGCAACAAAAATAAGCAAAGATAATTAAGTTTGAAACAAAAATAAGCAGAGAAAAAGCTAAAGGAAAATGGCTGTTTAAAAAAGACTATGCTACTTTTGGTGTTCTTTAAAAAAACAAAAGTTGGCTATTGCAGCCTCAAAATTTAGCAAGAAATAAAAGCTCAAAAATTAAAAGTTAAGTAAACAGATAAAAAACACCAACAAGTGAGATTATGCTCAAAATTTCATATGCTAGAAACAATTTTACTATCTGAGAATTGATAATCGAAAAAAGGGACGCTTTGAAACACAAAAAAGATTACTTGACTGTATTATATTAAAAACAAAGGTTAACCTTAAGTCACACTTAAACTAATGTATTGACACTCAAAAGGACTCAAAAAACAAGACTTAATAGCAGGATTTGAAAGCTTAAGCTAATAAGCTCTTGTAAACTGTTTGTCACCACAGTTTCAAATGGCCTATTAGAAAAACTTCAAAACAGCTTAAAGACCTTAAAATTCCTTAAAAACAGATTAAAATGAACTTAAAAAGGTTGGTTAAACTTGGTCAAATGACCCAAATGTTTTTTTACTCAAAATTTACCCACTTTGGCACCTTGTGCCAAACACCCCTTTAAGGTTTTGGAAACCTTTTTTAAGCTGAAAAACACAGATTTAAGCAAGGAAAATTTAAGACAAATAATGACAAAGCAAAGTTAAGCAAAATTCAAGCAAAGATAAGCACTAGATAAGCACAAAAGAAATAAGCTGTTTACAAGCAAGTAAGGACAGTTTTGAGCAAAAACTTAAACAAAGGACATCAAAGCATCAAATAAAGACCAATAAGCAATAAATAACATGAATAAGCAGTAAAAAGCATAAAATAAGCAGAAATAAGCTCGTGAACAGTAAATAAGCAAAATTGGAAAATGGAAAACTCACAAAGGTCCTATGCTTTTTGGCAAGAGAATAAGCTTTCAAAAGCTTATAAATCCTTTCCTAAAGCTTCCCATGAAGCATCTACCCAAGCCTTCCAAGAATTACCCTAGCGCCAATGCTTTCTTCTTGATATTTTTGTGATTTTTGGATTTTTAGACAGAAAGTAAACTAGGCTTTTATATAAGATTTTAATGGCTTAAAAACTTATAAAAGAGCTTATAAAACAGTAATTTAAAGAACAAGAAAGCTTAAATGACAAGTATTTAAAGTAAAACTGTAAATTGCAAAAAATTAAAATGCAAGTATTTAAAAGACAGAAACTAAATGACAATGTAATTAAAAGACAAGTATTTAAATGGTATAAATTTTGCTAATACAAAGCTTTGATTAAACAAAAATTCGACAAAAACTTAATGGATTACAAAAGCCTACTATTTATACTAAAAGCTAAAGTCTTAAGCTCTTCTTTGTGTGCTTTCTCTGTGAGGGGCTTCAAGATGTGTGTTTGTTGTGTGAGTGAGATGCTTAGTCCAATCTCAGCCATCAAATTGCCTTTGTGCCCAAGTAAAATGATCTAAACCCTTCATTCGTGTAGCCAATGGGATTTTCAGGGATTGCCAAAGTGGCAATGTCTTCTAGTGAGGTGGGGAGAGGATGGTTTTGTCTGTTGTTGCAGGTTAAAGAGGGAAGAAGACAACAGTGTTTAATGGAGGTTTTGGCGAGAAGGGTGAGTTTGTTTATATCTGGGTACAGGGTAACATTTTTAGGAAATGGCAAAATCAGCCCCTCAAAGTGTTATACTTTGTTGCATAGTTAGTCCATGTGGGACTAACGACAGTTAAGTTAAAGGGATTATGGGCCTATACATTTGTTTGGGCCGGTTTGTATTATAAAGAGGGTATTGGGCCTTTTGGTCTTCATGATGTTTAAATGGGTTGACCCGGCCCATTAGATGGGTACGGGTGAGCCCATTTAACATTTCTTCGGTTACGGCTTCGGCTTTGACCTTTTGACTTTATCGGGGTTGACTTTGACTTTGATTTGACTTTGTCTTTTTCACGCTCTTCCATTCCGTGCTCGGTTTTGTCGTTTTTGCTTGATTTTTCGTCCTTTTCTTGGATATCTGTTTCCTGTACAATATAAATGAAAACATACAAATACAAGGTATTTTTGGTACGTTTTTGGTCATTTAAGTCCGATTTTAAAGGTCAAAGGTATGTGTATTTAGGCACATACCAAAATCCCCCATACTAAACTATTGCGTGTCCTCACGCAATGCTATAAGTAAGCACTTGGAAAACTAAGAATCTTGATCCCATTCGACTAATTACCTCGAAAAGTAGCTAAGTGTTCGTCAAGGGGAAATAAAGAATCAATAGCTTTGAAAAGCCCCGTTTTTACCATTTTTAAATGTATTCACTTATTCCTACACATATTTTTGTTCTTTTCATTTTTCTCATTTTTTTGTACTTTTCATATTAAGCAACTAACTAACATAATTGACTTTCGTTATTTTTATAACTTTTTAGGGATCATAGAACAAGATGCATTTCAATCCTAAAATGCCCCTAAAAAGGATAAATTCATCGTTCCCGACTTTTCACTTATTCCAAACCAAGCTTAAAACGAAATCACCGTTAAATATAAGTTAAGATGCTAACACTACTCATATTTGTAACTTGTAAACTTTTCACTCCCGACCTATTATTTTTATTTATTAGGTGAATGTGCCATTTCGAATTTCAACCATGGATCAACGTTTTGCAAAAATTTTATGCTTCACGTTTTCACCGAGAATAATAAAGTTTGAAGGCGAGATCATCCTTGTAGCGACTTTTGTCTCGACCACATTCCCATACCTTTGGCTACATGACCAGGGCTTTTGATCACCCCACTGAGACTAGTATCGGGGGACTCACGGACCATTTGGTTATAAAAACTCTTGGTTGTACGCTCCCCTTTATATAGCTTATTAGAAAAACTTAAAATGAAACAGTTTAGTTCAAAAAACATATTAAATGTAGAAAACGAGATGTTCCCGTGTATTTATTAATTCACATTTAGTACACTTAATATAAGTATTCATTCTTACGGAAAGTCACCTTGACCTTTTAAAAGGCTGCACATCCGGTTGTGGTGCCGGCAAAAGATGCAGCAAACTTTTTATCAGTCTCGGATTATTATTCTTACCTGGACTTTCTTTAGTAAGGCTTGCAACATCGGGTGTGACGCCCGCAAGATGCAGATACATTTAGCAGTCACAGTTTATAATTGTTACTAATTTTTTTAACATTTCATTACCATGATATAGTTGAAAAATTTGTTTTAGAAATTTAAGTTTAAATTTGAACTAAATTATTAATATCGACTATACTTCATAAAATGTTGATTTAGTTTAATTTCGGAAAGTGCACGTATTATTAGTCTGATTAGAAAACTTATGGAGAAAAACCAACAAACTACACTTATGGCTCTTAAGATTTCCAAAATAATCCTTGTTTCAGCATCTAACTCATTCTTAACTTCATATCATTTTTCGTTCTTTCGCGAAGATCGCGAACGCTTAGTCTAAAATTTACGAAAATAAGCTAGAGCTCAACACGTGATCGTGTCAACTTTATTCTTATTATACCCAACAGGAAAGTCAAAATTGTGACAAAACACTTATTTTATTTTTGAAATTTTTTTATTTTTTCATTTTTTTGGTATTTTTTCAAAATTTTTGGTGGTAAAAACGGGATTACGTGAAAACAACGACTGCAGGCACAATCAAATCGATAGATCCCCCCATACTAGAATTAAACATTGTCCTCAATGTTTTAAGAAGGGTCTCTACGTAAATCCTAAGCCGTTTATTAAGTGTGCTTAAAGAAAAACGTTAGTCGATAAGATTTGGATATCGGATTCCCAAATGAAGCTGAGGATGTGAAGCTCTTGTGAACGAAGGACAAAAACCGAGAGCACGAGAGGCTTCAAAAATCCAGGCAATCCTGGACATACAACAACACAAACACAAAACACGGATAATGGAAAAGGCAAGCCTCATCACACAACAAAACACTTATTCATTACTACATAACTACTACTACTACGATGATAATACTAGGATAAGCATGGGTTGCGACCCACGAAGCGCTTGTTTTAGGCCACTTAGCTTGACCCAATCCCCCCATACTTGAGCTTGTCAAGGGGGATAGATGTGAAGACACGGAACATCCAAAGCACGGATGTCCTCTCCATAAGAGCAAGGAAAAATCTCCATCGGGCTTTCAAGAATTTTTATGACTTTGAAAGCCTTAGGGCCCCGATGAGATAATTCCGGGAGAAGAGAAGTATGAACTCTTTTAGAAGTGAGAATCCCGGGGTTGAAAACTTTTTCCTCATTTTTGGACGAAAACGAGAGTAAAGCTCCAAGCCCGGGAACTTCTTTGTGGAAAGGAAGTTCATAAAGAGGAGGATTAAAATCCTCAAGAATTAAAGAAGCATTAGTGGCCTTCTTTACATTCTTTTCCGGTGTTGCACAATTGGTGACTTCAAAGAGGTTCTCATGAATGAGTATACCCGGATTAAATACCTTGTCCTCGTTGTTGGTTGAAGACAAAGCATCAACCTCGGAAAAATCCTCATAGAAAACCGAGTCACACTCGGGAAAAGGAAGGAAATCACTTCATCCAGGAAGATCAAGTTCATCAATCAAGAGTTTAGACTCTTTGATTTTCTCTTCCTTGGAGTCAAATGGATCATCATAAGTATCATCATTAACGGTCTCAAGATCAAAAAGTTCATCATCATAATCATCCCATAATGGTGGGGATGAGTAATCAAGAGCATGTTCATCGGTGAACATCTCAGGAATAGTATCAACAAGATTGTCATAAGGAGAATCAACCGAATCTTCGAGAATAGAATCCATTTCCTTGATACAATCATGGTTAAGCAAATACTCTATTTCTCGAAGATCGAATTCGGCATCAAAGGGAAGGTAATCGATTCCTGGTGGAAATGTAAAATGAGCGAGTTCATCGGTGAACTCCTTAAGAGAATAGTCGCTAGTCTAAAAAATCAGGAGACTAGGTGAAGAAGAAGTGGCACTGCCACTTAAAGAATTATGAAAAGGAGGGAGAGGAGATAAAGGATTACTATTTCCCAATGGAAATGAATCACTTGCGAGATAAGCTTCGAATTCTTCCCAAATTAAATCACTTTCTTCGAAGGAAGTAAGCGTGGGGGAAGAAGAAGACTTGGTCACGGTTTCTGAAATCGGAGTAGGAATGCCACTCAATGGATTATCATGATATGGAGGGAGATCTTTGGTTTTATTAAGATTTATAAAGTTCTCAATAATGTCTCCCTCAGGATCAAAGATATCATCATTAACTTTCGGCGAAGTTAAGTCGTATGAGAAAGTTGAGAGAAGAAGTGGGATTGCACTTGGAGATTTGTTGCAACAAATCTTTAAGTAATTCCTCATGATGAAAACATTATAAACTTCATTCATGTTTGATTATTCTTGATGAGGTTGGGTTGATTAGTTGAAGTGTCTTGTATTCATATTCAGGTTAATCTTTCATTACCGTCACGAAGAATCATTTCTTCTCATGAACGTCAATCAAAGCACGAGCGGTCCGTAAGAAAGGTCTTCTCAAGATGAGGGGGACACGAGGATCGCTTTCATAATGAACGATGAAAAAATCAGCAGGAAATGTGAACTTTCCAACCAGAACAAAGACATCTCTTGCAATTCCAACCGGAGTGCAAATCTCACAATTAGCAAGTTCAAGAGTCATTTGGGTGGAAATAAGCTTTGGTAAACCTAACTTTTTTCCACACCGAGAGTGGCATCAAGTTGATGCTAGCACCTAGGTCGGCTAGGGCTTTGCACTTGAGCTCACTAAAACCACACGGAATGAGAAATTTCCCAGGGTCTCCTAGTTTTTCGGGTAACTTCTTGAGGATAACCGCTGAGCAATTTTCATTAAGGGGTGTATTTTCCAATTCTAAAAGTTTCTCCTTGTTGGAAAGGAGACTTTTAAGCATCTTTTGGTATTTTGGAATCAGAATCAAAGCATCTGCAAGAGAGATGTTGATGTGAAGTTGTTTGAACATTTGCCAAAATTTGTTAATTTGGACTTCATCTTTCTCTTGCCATTTTTCTTGGTTCATTCTTGACGGATAAGGGATATGAGGATGACGAGGATCCCTTTGGTGAACCACATAATTTCTTTGAGAAGGAGGTTTAGATTTTTGGACAAGAGGAGGTGGGACCTTAATGGTAAACTCACCATGTTCCGGGTCCGTTAAAGTCTCCTCAATACGTTCATCCTCCTCCGGATTAATGAATGGAGGAGGCATAGGAACGGAAGGGTCCATTCATAAGAACTAACCACTTCGGGTAGGTAATGGCTTTCAAATCACTCTTTTGGGTTTGCATCGGTGTTGTAGGGAGAGTCCCGAACCCGAGTTAGATGCGGGTGTTCATCCTGAAAGAAATAGCCATCATGGTTTAAGCTGTTTGTTTGGTTAGACATCGAAGTTTGAATCGAATTTTGCATTGCATTCCTTAACTCATTTTTCACATTGTTAATTTGAGTTTGCATGGCTTTTATATTAGCCTCATTTTGTTTTCTTAAATTTTTCCAACTCACTTAAAGGAACACTTTGATTTTGTTGAATTGGAGCTTGATAGGTTGCATTTTGATTGAAATTATTTCCTCGGTTATATCCTTGAGGTTGGCTAAACCGGTTTTGATTATTTTGCACGTTTTGTTGAGCAAAACCCGGTGGTCTAGTTTGATTAGCCACACCTGGAGGACGATAACCGGAATAACACCTCGTTATAGTTAAACATGCGGCTGCAGAACGTATCCTTGAATATTTATCCGTAATTCTGAGAAAGTTGTTGCCATCGGCCCAGGTTGAGACACTGATAGTATAGAATGTGCACCACGCAAGTAACACCATATTTTACTCAACGGTTTTTTTACGGAAGCTGGAGGTGGGGTTGCTTGAAATTGTTTTAGAATAGCCGTCATGGCGGTAGTCATAGCACTCGTTTGCTGATTTACTGCATGAGTAAGTTTGGCTATATCGGAGGAAGAAGAAGAATTAACATCACTTGATTTCACTTGAGAAACAATCGATTTGTTTCATGAATTACGGACTTTAGATTTGTTTTCTATAATCGTCAACACATCTCGAGTACTTCTTTCCAATACGATTACCATCGGCGGGTAGAATGCTAGAATCTTTGGTTTGGGCAGGGTTCAAGGCATTGCTAGGAAAGTATCAAGTGGTGCAATTCGGTGGAAAACCATAATGAGGGACAAGCACGAAGGAGATCTTTGTACCGATCCCATGCCTCATGAAACGACTCATCAAACTTTTGTTGAAAGTTGGAAATTTCATTTCGGAGATTTGTCGTTCTTGAGGGAGGAAAGAATTCATTAATGAATTTGGAAACAAGATCTTCCCAAGTGAGAATAGAACGAGGGGGTTCTTTTTCAAGCCAACGACGGGCTGCCCCCGCAAGAGAGAATGGAAAAAGCATGAGCTTAATCGCTGAATTAGGCACATCCTTGTATTTTATTGTGGAAGTTATTTTGTTAAACCAACGAATGTGATCATGAGGATTGTATTTCTCAAGTCCGAAGAATTGGTCCGAAAGTCATCATATTAATGAGACTATGCTTGAGCTCGAAATGCTCAGCAAGAATTGGTGGAACCACAATTGCCTCTGCATAACCCTTGGTGGGTGCACGGAGCAATTCCGCCATAGTACGTTGATCGGCCATCGTAACTACGGAAGATTCTTCAAGAGAAAAAGGTTGTTTTGAACGTCTACGGTTTACCACGTTTTTCGGGTTGTAGAGTAGGAAGGAGGATTGTATGGAAGGTTTCACAATGAAATTAGAGAAAGAACGGATCGCATCACCTGAAACAGTAGCCTAGTAAAAAATCCAAATTTTTTTTTGGTTTTTCAATTGATTCACAATTTATTTTAACGGACAAAACGAGATCGAATAACTTAAACCAATAATCGACAAGCTTCACGGTAGCTCTTTAAAATAAGAACGCACAAAGGAGCGGAGAAGTAGGAAAGCGCGAAGCTATTAAAAACCTTTCTCCTTTAGGGTCGTAGTTCCTCGGAACAACCCTGCTTAAACCCCTCTTATAGTTTGTTAAACTTTTAAAGGTGAGTCGTACGTCGCAAGTGACACAAAGGCAAGTTTTGAATCTTTTGTTTGGGAACTTATTATGATAATGCTTAAGTTGAGAGCATTATACTGATGATGATTTTTATTTCTTGATTAAGGACATTTTTTTTATGTTTTTGATTTTTTCTTGATTTTATCTTATACTAATACTAATAAAAGAAAATGAAAAATATTTTTGTATTTTTGAATTTTTATAAATAAAAGAAAATATTCACAAATGGGAATGAGAACTTCACGAGGGAAGGGTCTTCAAAAACTAATCTTCAAACGTAGACACGAAAATCGCACACACCTCCCCGGCAACGGCGCCAAAATGATAACCGACCTTCTTAGGGGTGAATTATATATCAATTATGGTATACATATTCCGAAAAACTCAAAGAAATTCTTTTTGACCAAAGGAAAATCAAAAATCCCCCGGGTCGTTTCCCAACGAGGCGTGAATATAGATCGGTAGAGTTCGTGATCGCGTTTTTGAATGATTTGAAAGTTTTTTGGATTGGTTTTCTATTTCTACTATTAAAATTCAAAAACGAGTAAAGAAAACCTAAAAACGAAAGCAAGTAAGGATTTAAACCTAAAAAAAACGAGAATGGGATCCAAACCCGTTCTTTAAAAAATGAAATTATGAAATTTTGACCCTACAAAAGCAAATTTAATTTCCCAAAGTGCTAAATGATAAAATAAAATTTTAATAAAAGAAGAATTATATTTTTTTGACTTTTTAATAATTTTTTATGAATTAAAAACAGTTTTAAAAAGAAAAATTAATTAAAAATAGTAAACTTAATGAAAAAAATCTAAAAAATTCTAGAAAGTAGCTTAAAGAGTGCTGATTCTATGAAAAATAAAAAGGGTTTCCAGTTATTGCGAATAAGCTGGGTAATAAGCTAAAAGTGGTGGAATGCTTAAATAGGCTTAAAGGACTATAAAGATTGATTTTGCAAAGGTAAACTGAAAAAGACCCAAGGGCGAGTGTGTAGTGCAGTGTGTGTGTAAAGGTTGAGGGTGTTGAGGTCCAATGTTCGAACCTTGCTCACCTTGGACTTCCACCATCCTATTTTTTTATTTTGCAAATTTTTTTTATATACAAGCTTTAATAACTTAAAAATAAGCACTTTTAATAAAAACAACTTTTTTATAAACCACAAATAAGCACTGAAATAAGCTAAAAACTGGCTGAAATGGCTTTTTACACTAAGTACCTAATGGCTTAAACTGTTTGGTCTTTTAAGCACAAATAACCTAAGGTGAAACAATAATAAGCACTAACAGATAAGCTCCTACATCTAATAAGCAAATGTGAACAAAGATAAGCCAAGAAATCAGACAGAAAAGCTTTAAAAAGCTATAAGCACTTTTTGCTAAAACTGGCAGGTAAACAGCCTAAGGGACCACTTTTGAGCTTATTTTTAAGCTCTTTAATGGAACCTTATGGGCTTAAGACTTATATCACTTAAAAGCAGGTACAATATGCTACCTAAAACAACAATTAGAAAACATTTTGAAAATCAAATGAACTAGGAAAAGGCTTATGGAAAATGGCTACTCACAAAGATTGTTCAATTTTTAGTTTTCTTAAAAAGAGGATTAGCAATATGCAGGCATAAAAATAAGCTAGAAAATTAACTTTAAAATGAAAAATAAGTTAAAACAGATGGGGTTTGACCTCCAATGAGCTTATGCTTAAAATTTCAACTCCTAAAAACTATTTTAACTGACCTAAATTTGAAAATGAAAAAGGAACTTTTGAACTTAGAAAAAGACTTGGTAACTTTGATAGATTTTTGCAAAAACAAAAGTAAACTTAAAGAGAACTATACTACTGCATTTAGGACTTAAGAACAACACAAAAACTAGTTTTAAAACCTGGTTTAGAAAGCCAATTCAAATGAGAACTTGAAAACAGTTTTGAACTAACAGTTTTAAACAACTTTTAGAAAAACCTTAAAACAAGCTTTTAACTTTAAAACTTTTTCAAAAACTAATAAAAACTACTCAAAAAAAACTTGTACAAGATTGCAATATGACCCAAATAGTTTTATGACCACTTTTGACCCTTTTTGCCTCTTACCCCAAACAGTCCTTTAAGTTCTTAAATCTAATTTTTAAACTACTTTTTACTGATTTAAGCTAAATAACTAGAAAACAAATAGCAAACTATGACTAATAATCACTAAAAAGCAATAAAGACACAAAAATAAGTACTAAAAATAAGCAAATAAGCATAAGCAATATAAAGGCTATTTAAGGCAGTTTCAAAGCAAAACACATACAAATGACATATAACCAATAAATAAAGATAAATAAGCATAAAACAACAATTTTAAGCAAGAATAAGCAGGAAATAAACAAAGATAAGCAAGATAAACAGTAAATAAGCAAAGCTACAGTAAATTGCTAAAAATCTAAAAATGAAACTCACAAGTGTTCAAAGCTTTTTGTGAATGATTTAAGGACCCAATTTAGTCCAAAACCAACCTATATGCTTCCTATGAAGCTCTAAACCAAGGCCACCCACAATCAACCTTGCTCCTTGCTCTTGACAGATTTTGGTTATTTTTTGTGATTTTCTTAAAATTGTAAGACAGAATTTAAAACAGGCTTTTATGTAAGCTTTTGATTGTTCAAAGGCTTATACAAGAACTTAAAACAGTATTTAAAAGACAAGTAATGTAAAATGACAATATTTAAAGAAAGCACTTAAATTTCATTAACTTGAAAAATAAAATTACAATGCTTTAAAGTAAAAGACAGTAATTAAAAGACAAGTATTTAAAATGTAGTATTAAAATGGACTAATTTTGTTAATACAATAATGGACTTAACAAAAATTCGACAAAGGAAAAATGAGCTACAATGGCCCTACTTATACTAAGAGACTTCAAGCTTGGGGTGTTCTTGTGCTTCTTTAGTGAGAAAGCTCAGCTGGTGTGTTGGTTGTGTGAGTAGAGTAGTAAAAGTTGATCAAAGCCCTTGATCTTTCTTGGAGCCCAATCCCATCAATCTTGACCCTTGATTGTTCATCAGCCAATTAAAACAAAGGGGATTGCCAAGGTGGTTATGGAGTGTAGTGAGGTGGGGTGAGTAGTTTGAGAGTGATAGTTTTGGCTGATGGTACAGTAAACGAGGGATAGTGACAGGGATGGTTAAACTGGGGTTTTTGGCGGGAAAAATAGTTTGGGTTTAACAGGGTAGATGTTTGGGGATTTGGCAAGTTTAGTCCCTCAAGGTTGTATGTTTGTTTGCATTAGAAGAAAGTATTGATGGTGTATATGAGTTTTGAGGGTTGGCAAGATAAGCCCCTCAGGTTGTATATCTTTGTTGCACCAACAATCCTTAAAGGGACTAACAGAGTTAATGTTAAAGGGTTGGGCTGTTATCGTTTGTTATAAGGGATTTTGGGCAATAGTTTGGGTCGTTTTGCTTTAAGCTTATACTTTGGGCTTAAATAAGATTTAAGTCTTATAAGTCTTGTACATAAATGCTTAATGGGCTAACCCAACCCATTAGATGGGTACGGGTGGGTCCATTAAGTATTTCTTCGGTATTGGCTTCGGCTTTGACCTTTGACTTTTATGGGGTTAACTTTGACTTTGACTTCTGTTGACTTTAGCTTTTTCACGCCTTTCCATTCCGTGATCGATTTTGTCCGTTTTGGCTTGATTTTTTGTCATTTTGTCGGATATCCGTTTCCTGCACAATATAAGTGAAAACATACAAATACAATGTATTTTTGGTACATTTTTGGTCTATTTAAAGTATGCTTTTTTAAAGGTCAAGGGTATGTGTATTTAAAAAACACATACCAGTATGTTTAACTGGGAAAAACTGCTAAGTTGGTAAGATTGTTTGATGATGATAGACGTTTCGACCTCAGATCGTTGAAACTGAAAACCCAGCTATAGTCTTCAATGATAGTTTGACATCAAATGAAACACCTTTTTGTGAACCCACGGTAAGTTATCTTAACAATAACAAAATTGACTTTAGAATATCATTTGAAGAATCCGACGATGAAGATTACACGGTAGTTTTTGACAAAAACTCGTTTTCATATAAAATAATTTCTACCAATGATTTGAAAACGAATTCGGAAAACGATAACGAAAAAGTCAATAATCCTTTATTTCCATCACCCGAGCCTTCAGTTAGTTGTATTGATGATTTAGACTTCTTTAAAGATTTTGAGTGTATTTAAACACATACCAGTGTTTAACTGAGAAACTGCTAAGTATGGTAAGATCTGGTATGATGAAGACGTTCTCGACCTCAGATCCGTTGAAACCGAATTCCCAGCTATAGTCTTCAATGATAGTTTGACATCGAATGAAACACCTTCTTGTGAACCCACGGTAAGTTATCTTAACAATAACGAAATTGACTTTAGAATATCATTTGACGAATCCGACGATGAAGATTACACGGTAGTTTTTGACAAACACTCGTTTTCATATAAAGAAATTTCTACCAATGATTTGAAAACGGATTCAGAAAACGATAACAAAAAAGTTAATAATCCTTTATTTCCATCACCCGAGCCTTCGGTTAGTTGTATTGATGATTTAGACTTCTTTAAAGATTTTGAGAATGAAATTCCAGCCATTGTTTACAATGATGCTCTAACGTCTAAATCAGATTTCTCAACTGAACCCACTTTATGCCCTCAACATATCGATAATTTTGTGATGTTAGTGAAAGATGACAACTTGCGATTTGTTCCGATCTGTGTTGATCAGTGTGAACAATTAGCATTTTGTACTTTAGTGTATCCTGATTCCCTACTTGTCATACATGAGTGTGATCCCGATGATCAAAATTAAAATGTCGGATAAAGGAAACGATGAAAATGAAATCGATATGATACAATCTTCGAGGGGTATGTTGATAAATACAGAATAAAACTTCTTAAAGAAAGTCATGATAAAATTCAGAAAAATTTTCATTATGGGAAGTTTTGTCATGGAATTAAATGAAAATATCGTGGCTTGGAATCATTTTGTCAACGGGATATTATTCGCAATCTTATTAAGAATTTGTATGTGCCGTTTGGCATTCTGTTCGACCCTAAACGGTATTATAAGGATGGTGATTGAGCAAGAATGTTGCGGAGGCCAAGGTACGTTTTTTTACTTTGTTAAATCTAGGAAAAATTGGTCTCCAAGAAAGGATACGGCGTATTAGGTTAAAACCTATACGGCGTATCCACTGTCTTTACATGTGTTGACTAAGTCAACAAATTCGCCCAATATGGCGTATTTATCAAACACCAATACGGCGTATCGAGTCTGGGCATAAAAGCCTAATTAATACGCCATATTGAGTTTTACCACACTTTTTTCACTCTCATAAACAAAAGCTTTTACTGTAAACAATTCTTTAAGATTGTTGTTGTTTTGGTTCATAATCACCCTCTTCCTTATCTCAATCGTACAGTAATATGTTTTCCCCTTTTCCTTTTGATTTTTAATCTCGAATTGAATTAAAACAAGGGTTAGGGTTTCGATTTTAGTCTTTATAAGGTTATACCCCTTCGCCTAGGCTTATTTAGGACCATCTTATTCCCTGCATATAACTGAGAGTTTTTGAGAATTGTTAAATGGGTCAAAATAGGTAAAAAGGGAATCCCCTTTTTGTTTTTAAATTGCAGAGCAATATGGCGTATCCACTCAAATGGATACGGCGTATTGACTCTATTTCACCCAGACTTAAGACCTCAATACTGCGTATTCAATAAAATGAATACGGCGTATTGACATGAAAAAGACCCTGCTTTTAGATTCCCATATGCCGTATTAGTTTCTACCTATACGACGTATTAACTGTATTGATCTTTATTGGGCGTATCCACTTATGAATATGCCATATCCACCATCAGAAGAAAATGTCTAAAATTCTATAATCTTTGTACTATTCTTGTTGATTTTGTAGATATGGCACCTCTACCACCACGTGATCAGAGACACCTATGACTTTGTTATCAGGTTGAAGGATACAATGAGGAGATAGTGCACGATTTTGAGTAGAGGCTCGAGACTATATTCGGAACTAGATTTTAAGGGATTAACTCCGGACATGAGGCAGGATTTGGCCGATAGGATGAGGATGGTATACACCAGGACGATGGGTAGAAGGTATTTGTGAGTCACGCTTGGAGGAGATTATTTGGGATTCGAGCACCTTTAGTTCAGGAGTTTATACTCGAGTTCTTCAGCACTTGTAGGATCGGGGACGAGATGGGGTTAGATGTGGGTAGGTTACCTTGTTTTCAGTTCGGGGGGAGTGGGTAAGTGCGTGTTGTTAGGCGTTTAGTATGACTTGGAGGCAGTTTATTCTAGCTCTAGGTTTGCATACTGCTAAGGAGATGGCAGAGGACGGATTTGGTGTGTGGTTGTATGGTCAGGGAGTGAGAGATTGATCCCTGATAAGGGGGATCTTAGTGATTATTGGGGTGAGTTTCTTGTCTGAGGCTGGGAACTTTGTCTTGAGAGGCGATATCCCTACGTTATTGGAAAGAGGCAGGCACCTGAAAAGGGTGACTGCCACCGACCTATTTTATCTTTATAGCATGGACAGAGGGGCAGCTAACGTCTTATATCTGTTGGCACAGTACTTGTTCAGGCACGCTAAGGGGAGAAATAGCGGTGCCAGGTTATCTAGAGGTTATTTTATTGGACGTCTTGCTCATCACTTTGGTCTGGGGAGTAATGATGGGTTGAGAGGATTATCTATTGTGGCCCGTGAGTTGCCATTGATTAACATGGGTGAGCTTGTTAAGCTCAACATCTGCATGGAGATAGGAGATGACTGGGCTTGGGTAGCCCCGAGACCAAAGAGGCAGCATGATGCTGCGGCTGGTGCCCTTAAGGCCGCTAAGGATGCTCTTGCTGTTGATATGGGTGGCCAGGCTGTTTTGGCACCCGTACAGGCACCTCAACAACCACCACCTCCTACTTTGGGTAGGACTATGACTCAGAGATTGGGGAGACTTGAGGAGGAGGTGCAGGGGTTATGATAGGATGTCAGGACTTTACGGGGACTTGTGGAGAGATCGATGACCGATCAGGGGAGATTTTCTACATGGATGATTTCATGTATGACACAGCTCATGGAGGCTAGCGGGCAGACATATCAGGCATTCGATGGGACCTTCCGGGGGAGCTCACCTGTAGCATTCCAGAGACGCACCAGGCAGAGGACTGGCGAGGCCATCACCTCCACAACCCAACAGGACCAGCAGCAGCCAGACCCATGATTTCCCTATCCCTTATCCTTTGATTTTATCCTCTGTACATTTATATTATTTATATCATGTTGTACCTAAACTTAAAACTGCTTATCTTTTGACATATATATCACGATATGACGTTTTGATTTGTTTGTGTATGATAGAATCAAGCTTGGCAGTAAGTTCAGCACCATAGTTCATGAATATGTTACGGAACCGAGCAGGTTATTTACACCAAAGAGAAAAATGGAGAAGTGAGAGTGATGTGTGTGAAAAGCTGAAGAAAAGTCCAACTTAAAGACTTCTCTGTAATCAAAAGTGCTTCCCGGGAGAACCCAAAATGTTATTTAATTTTATCGAGTCAGTCTTCTCAGACATCAATGCGGTGTATCCGCTTCATACCATACGGCGTATTGATTGTCTGGACGTTATCAGTCTTTACTTTTTTTGCACTTTAAAAACATTATTGTCAGTTCTGGCAATACGGCGTATTCATGCACATGATACGGCGTATTCA
>BQNB010059533.1:0-37287 GCA_026074375.1 Tanacetum coccineum | reverse complement strand
TGACAAAGTAGCATACCAAGCTCTAGGAGCTTGGTGCAAGCCATACAATGCCTTAACCACCTTGTAAACTTTTGTAGGATGATCAGGATCAACAAAACCAGGAGGTTGTGAGACATAAACCTCCTCATCAATAGTGCCATACAGAAATGCACTTTTAACATCCATTTGATAGACTATGAACCCCATAAATGAGGCAAAGGCCAAAAACAACCTGATAGCTTCAATTCTTGCTACAGGTGCAAAAACCTCATCATAGTCAATCCCTTCTTCTTGTCTATGACCTTGAGCCACTAGCCGTGCTTTGTTTCTGACAACTACTCCTCTCTCATCCTTCTTGTTTCTGTAAACCCATTTAGTACCTATCACCTTAGCACCAGTGGGTAAATCAACCAAAACCCATACTTGTTGAAGCTTGAACTGCAACAGTTCTTCTTGCATAGCTTCAACCCAGCTTCCATCTTCAAGGGCTTCTGTCACTTTTCTTGGTTCAAACTGAGATAGAAAGCAAGCAAAAAGACAGTGTTGTTGATCTTTATGATTGTCTTTTGGTGAGCTTGTATGTAGCTCACTAGAGCATGAGCCTCAGTGATTTTCTTGAGAGAGCTTCTAGTCTGAACAGGTGTATTGGGATCTCCAAGGATTTGACTTTGAGGATGAACATTGTGAATCCTTAGAGTGGGGTTGGTTATGACATCTACTTCACCAGGGAGATTGTTGAAATCAGTAATAACCCCATCATCATCATAAGAAGCTTGTTCAAAGATACCTTCACTTGATTTATCATAAATCCTTATTTCAGGCATCTCATCTTCATTGTCATCAGAGTTAGTCCTTATCTTCATTTTGAGCACTAGAGGACAGCTTTCAATATTGCCAGTATTATACCTCCTCAAAAGCAGTATTAGGTTAGAACTACCAGTATTAAAACATGATTTAGTACTGGAGGTACTGATGTAGGTACTGTCCTATGGCTTCAAAGAAGTGCATCAAGCTCTTCTAAAGACCTAATGTCATCAGCAGATTTGGATATTGAGTAGAAGATGGCTTCTTTGAGAGGTCCTCTTCTTTGTAAAATTGGGTTCAGAAATAAGTCTTGGCTTTTCTAGGAAGTAGAAGAAAACACAAGGATGTTTTCAGCCTCTTCAGGCCTGGCACAATCAATGTCAATGACCCTCTTTTGAACCTGTCTGGGTTAGGCTTGATTTTGCAAAGATAAGGTATATAGTTCAAGAGTCTGTAAGATAGCTTATGTCAAAACATTCACACCTATGTCCTAAGCCCCTGCTCATTGGGTTTTTCCTCTAGGAAAGTTGACATGAGATTTTACTTCCACTCTCTTGGTGACTAAGTTATAAACCCTAAAGGCTTTACTGTTCACAGAGTAACCAACAAGAAAACCCTCATCAGACTTTCCATCAAACTTTCCTAGTGGGCTAAGAGTATTGAGAATGGTCACATGGCACCCAAATGGTCTTATGTAGCTAAGGATTGGTTGTGGCCAAAACAAGAGCTCTTTAAGGTGTTTGTTCTTAGGCTGGTCCACGCTTACCTGTTGAAGGTTTATAGCATAGCAGTTTTGACTGCTTCAGCCCAAAAAGTGGGTAGGCAAAGAGTGAGTCAGCTAGCATAGTCCATAGCAGCCTTTATAAGGGGTCCTATTCCATGCTCTCAGCAATCCATTTTGCTGAGGAGTTCTTGCATTACTAACTCCTGTTTTGTACCCTTTTACCCACAGCACTCAAGCATACCCCTGTTATTTAAATTCAAGTCCCATTATCTGATCTTAATGTTTTTACTTTTTGATTAAGTTGGTGATTTCTATCTGTTTGATAAAAGTCTTAGAATGCCACTTCGTCTATACCTTTTTAGCTAGAAAGAAAACCCAACAGAACCTTGAACAGTCATAGTAATCTCTAGCAAGAACTGGCCATGTGTTGATACTCCTAAAGAAGTTGTCAAAATAATCCAATATGTCAAGGTATGTAATGGGGGTGTGTTACAATCTATCCAACTTTGACTTACAGGTGGCCTTGTGTTGCTTTCCATTCTGACATAGCAAACACATTTAGTGTGGTCATTTTGAAAACTCTTGGAAGGTAATCCTTAACTAGATTATCCTTTACAAGTTATTTAATATTTTGAATTAAGGTGTCCTAACCTCCTGTGCCACAATTTAGCTTCATTAGATGAGGCTTTTGCCCTAATAAACAAGTGTATGCTTTGAAGAATCCAATATTTTTTCATTTCAAAAGTTTACACATGTTGTGTTGCCTAGGTACTTTAAGTAGAACCTGATTTTCATCAGGATTATTGAAGTCCTGAGGCACCACAAGAACATCTTTTTCGTAAAAAGTACATTTTGCTTTTTATACATTTTATCTGAGATATAGAGAATTAAGTTAAAATGTCAAGTTCTCTTTCAAAAAAGCCACATCAATCAAAAACTATATTTCCTAATCTAATTGTAACCTTTACCACTTTTACTTCCTTTACTTCCTCCACACTATCATTAACAGATCCCACTTTTAGAGAGTTCTTGATAATCTTCAAGATGGTCCCTGTTACCAGTCATGTGCCCAGAACATCCACTATCAAAAATACCTCTATGCTCCATATGCTTCAGTGGATGATCCTGCACATACAAAAAGAGATTAGTTTCTCTTTGGGACCCATGCCTTCACAGGCTTGGGTCTGCCTTGTGGACCTTGAGAAACATGAACATTTGAATCAGGGGTTGGTCCACTATTGGTATTGGAGAGTGGTGTTGTTTTTCTCCAAACACAACCTGCTGAGGTCTTACATGCTGTACCCATTTGCCCTTAACAGTTAATTATTTGAATTGTGTGCTATATTCTTGTAATAGGGTTATTTTCAGGTGATTTTGTTTTTGAAACAACATGTTCTTTGGTCTTGTTAAATTCCTATGCTACAATGGTGTAGTTGGGTGAGGGGGTTTGGTTGTGGCGGAGTTGTCGGGGGGTGCGCGTGATGGAGGGGTCTTGTGGTGGCTCAAGGAGTAAGTGGCGGTTGAATGTGTGCACGCAGTGGGGTGGTTTCAGGTTGGTCGTAATGATGGCGTTGGGAGGCGAGGGGTTGTTTGCCGAAATGAAGGATTATTGTGAGGGAGGTTGGTGTAATAACTGGTAGGGGGGGGCCGTGGCGGCGTGGGGGTTGGATCGAGGGGAGGGAAGTTGGAGTTCGGTGGGTTGTGTATAGGGCAGGTGTCTTCCCGGGTGTTATGGGAAGCGGGGGGTGTTGTGAGTTGGTTGGAGGTGCTGTTTATGTGGTGGTTGCTTCTTCTAAGGTTGTATTCTAGTCCGACTTTCGGATTGGCTCTTGGTGGTGGTAGTGGGGGGCAAGGCTATCTGGTTTGTATGTATGTATGATAATAAGTTGGTTTCCGGAGGTTTATCCGTCGTTTGTTGAGTGCTGTTGCGGGCTACAGAGTTATATGGTCTGAGTGCTATACTCAGCCTGGTTGCGAGGTGTCGGTGGGTGTTGGTGGCGGCTCGGACTGGGTCGCGGGCTAGAGGGAAGGGGGGCGGGGGGTGGTTACGGATGGAGCCGGTTGTGCGTGCAGGTGCGGGGGGGGGCCCGTCGGATTGGTTAGTCGTTGATCGTCTATGGTTCGGCCGTTGGGTGTTCTGTTGTGTGTGTGCTTGTTGTCGTTTTTGTTTGTTGGGTTAATACTGGTCTAGTTATTTTGCAGTATTAACATGGCACTCTACCAGAATTAGCATTTTGTTTGCAGCTATTAAATCTAGATACTACCAGACTTATTTTTGAGTTACCAGAATTAACATAAATGACCTACCAGAATTAACCTTTTAGTTTGACAGAGCATTAAATCTAGAAAGTACAAGACTTTAATATGAGTGCCCAGGGATAACATGGCAACTACCAGAAAACTAACATTTGGCTTACCAGTATTAAATTTACCCTACCAGGTTTTTATAGTTCTGAAGCAGTAACTAAAATTGGGTCTAATTGTTATTTTAGTTGTACAGGTCTCGGGAGTGAATTTGTATTTGCTTTATTCACCCTGTTAGAGTTAGTCCAGGCTGTGTAGCGTGCCTAACATCCGGCATTGATTTAACTTGTGCTCGTAAAACTCAGCATCCTGTTGCCATCTTTTTTCATAATAGTCACAATCTTAATCAAGTGACTAAGACTTCCACACACAAAACATGATTTTCTTTCAAAAGAATATCCTGCACCTAAGTTCCTTTCCATTCTTTGATTCCTAATTGGTTGCCTAGGAGGTTTTACATGCTGTGCACAACTAGGGTCAACTGTCTTAGTGGAAGTGGCAATTTTGGTGAGTCTTTTGGGTGGAAACAGGGTCTACAATTGAATGATTATGGTCAGATACAGTTCTCTGCTCCCCAACATTTGTCATTGGATTGATAGGGTGAGTAGTGAGTGAACTACTCAGACTCTGGTTCCAAGATCCAATCACTGTCATTAGATGGGGGACAGATGGAGAAATAATGGAGCTAGCATTAGACACTTGTAGGACTAGGAGTGTGAGGTTGAGGTCCTTATTTGCCATTCTCATACAGAGAATCCTCTATGTCCTCTGTTCCCTTGGGGTATAGTCACACTAAGAGGGATGGGGGACACCTTTATACTCTAATGTTTAATTGCTTGTTCAGTGGAAATCGTCATGATATCCTGGATCAGTTTCCCCTAATGCTTGGCAAATATACCTCTATCCATCTCTTCCTACATAATTTTAGCGACCTCAGAATTTAAGATTTTTTGCTTATATCCTAACCCTAGCTTAACAGTTGAGCTCATCCCACAATCAATAAGCTTTCTCAAGATTTTTAGAGGATGTCAACACAAGAATCAACAATTTTTTGTTGAGCATCTTTATCTTTGACAGCTTTCTGTCTCTTTTTCTTCTATACTTTTTCAACATTTTCATTTTTTCATGAAAATTTTGATTAGCTTGAAAATGTTAATTTTTCATTTTGGAAATTTTGTGTTTGTGGGAGGCTTTAAGCTGAAGCTTCTACTTTTTTCAAGACCTATCTACGCGCTATGGGCATTAACGGCAAGCTGCTTGAGTACAACAAATTCAGATTGTTATTCAATATTATCCTTATGCTTTTAAGGAGCATTATATGAATCTAAACCTAATGTAGAGCTCATGGTTTACCTCATTTTTCACAGTGAAAGCCATTAGAGCTTGATTGATTTCCTCATCTGTAGTCTGCTATTCCAAATGGATGTGACCTTCATCAATGGTAACAAGGCTTCCTTTTCCTTGTAATGAGTTATCACTTGGCTTGATCTTGAACCTCTACTTGCCTTCACTGCCTGCTTCCTTTCTTTTGTACTTTAAATTGCAATCCTAGCAAATGCACCAGTATTGTTGAAAATTGTAATCATCAGACTTTTATCTTATCAAATGCAAATGCATTTTTCTTCCAATCTTGGCCTCTCTATCATGTCTTTGATTGAACTTCGTTATCTTGATGGCAGTCATTGCATTTTGCCAATGTATATCCATCTCATTCCAATTCCAGATCTGCAATTTGGTATAGGTCTGTATTAATGTATCAATTCCTCTTCATCAGCTTTTGGGGATAGGAAGGAAATGGTTATATTCATCTGACTAGAACAGGAGTAGTAGCTGTTGGGGTGTTGCGTGGTAGAGGGATGTGGTTTATGTCACTTTTACTTCTATGTGTTGTGAATTGGCATTTTTGCTGCGGTGGGTGGCGGTGGGGGAGCGTAGGTCTCTGGGGGGCGGGAGATGGGGGCGGGGGGGGGTGGGAGATGCTTGGGGGTTGGGAGCATGGCGAGATGGGGAGGCTGGGGGTGTGGGGGGTGGGGGGTGTCGGGGGGGATGTGGTTAAGTGTTTGGTTCGGCGGTGGCGTGGTGTCGTTTTTGAGTTGGGTTTAGGTTTTATGGTTTTGATTGTTGTTTTTGGTTTTGTTTTTTTTTCTTTTTATTTGTTAGGTTGTTAGTTTCGTGTTTTTTTTTTTTTTTTGTTTTTGGTTTTGTGTTTTTTTTTCATTTTCTTGTTGATTCTGGTTTTTTTTGTCGTCTGTCGTGTTTTTTCTGTGATGATCGTTGTTCTTTTTTTGTTGTGTTTTTCGTGATGAGGCTTTAGCTTGTGATAGAAAAGAAAGCCTCATTGTAAGATGTGATGAGAGAAGATGATGTCCTTTTGAATGTCTTGTTCAAAGACACTCAGATTTTTGTATAAATATCTATTATGCTTATGTTTCCTCCTATAGTGTGTCAATATTCTTCTTGTTTCATTGTCATAGCTAACTGTCCCAAGCGTGGAAGGGGACCTCAAGAACTTGTGATATTGCTTCTTCACAGACACACTAGCCACCATAAGGGAATCTAACTGTGATAGGAGTTTTTGAAACATATTCAATACCCTTTCTCCAAACTTGCCTTAGAAGATATAGTAAATGCCTCAAACTGTTGTTTTAAAACAGCTTTTTGCATTTTCTTTGAGTTAGCATTTCCACCAAACCTTGTCTTGATAGCTGCCCAGATCTCTTTGGCATCATCCATGCCATGAAAACGTCTGAGATGATCTTTTGGGGAAATCAGCCATTAGCAGTATTTGTTATAGCTTTCCTTTCTTTTTCTCAGAAACCTGGTTGCTGTGTGGTTGGAGGGATTAGTACCCTTGTAAACACCATCCTTGCCTTTAGGTGACACGTTTTTTCGTGTTTCCATTCTGAATTACTTTCAAAAAACCTCATTATCTATATACTCTAGTAGTTCATCTCCTCGCCCACCGTATTCATAATCATCTTTTTGAAGAACGGGCAGTTTGATGTTTGAAAGTGTATTTGTGGTGATAATTTGTGGTGGTTTAGCAGGAGCATCTCCTTTGTTGGATGCTGGTTGTGATCCAGCCAAAGATGCATCATCATGAAGAGACAGTTCCTCATCATCATGAAGAGAAAAATCATCGTGTGCAGACATGATTATTTGGTAGAATTAAAAGGTTTTGATCTATGTTCAAACTTGTGTTAAGTCCCCTTGGTGGCTCTGATACCACTTGTAGGTCCTTATCAACAGGATCTCAATGAGCCTTAAACGACTTTATGTTCTTCTGAATAATCCAAAAGTAAACTAGAGAGACATGTACCGTGAATACAAATATTGACGCGGAATATCAATATTTATACCAAGATGAACACAAGAACAAAATACTAAACTTGCTATTACTATTACTATTTGATTGTGAATACTCAATCAATTCATATATGATTACAATACTATTCTACGTTCCTTTTATATGATTAAGGAACCCTAAACGCGTTAAGGTAATGATTATATCTTCAATTGCAATTACGCAAGAGATGACTATTTACTAAATTCACAAACCAGACTTAAAATATTGACAAAAGCTAGTATTAACTTTAATACTGCCAGACCTAAGTTAAAAGCTGGCAGACTGAACTTGATCTACCAGTCTTACTTATATAATATCTGTACTAACTATCCTTATCAGTACTAACTATAACTAACAGACTTAACTTTAATACTAACAGTATTAAGTCCGTTTACAATATTTTCCTATAATTAACAGTACTAACTATCCTTATCAGTACTAACTATAACTAACAGACTTAACTTTAATACTAACAGTATTAAGTCCGTTTACAATATTTTCCTAACAGTTTTTCTATGATTATTCATTCAAACATGCTATAGGTTTTCAATATACTTTCTATCTAAAGAAAAGCTCAGCAGTTGGAAACCAAGCTTTATGATGGTAATGTCATTAAGAATACGAGTGCTATTGTGATTCTTGACTCCAAAGAGACCCTAATGCTTGCTGAAGAGAGTCGTTCAAAAATGCTTTTAACACAAAAGGATCCTATGATTTTAGAAAAGAAAGTCAATACTACACCAGTTGATTATGTTGTTCTTAACCAATTTTCTTAAGATTTTGAAACACGATTTGTTCCACAAACTGAATTATCTGCTGAACAAGCCTTTTTTGGTCTCAGTATTCTTGCTGAATTCTCCAGGATCCCACTCTTTCTAGGTAAACCCACACAAGTTTGTGGTTCCAAAAGAAATTCCTTAAGTCAGCTATGGTTAATACGAGTTTGAAGAAACTTAAACACCATCTTGCTGGCTTTGACGTGATTGTCAAAGAAAGAACCATAGCCACAGCCATTACTGAGGGCTCGTGGGGGTTTGAACATACAAAAGCTTGTTTTAGGGATGAAATAATTCCATTTATAAAAGCTCCGAAGGACTTATTTAATACATTCGATCAATATTTGATTGATGAACTTTCTAAAGTCCAAATTGTCTTTCATCAAATGGAATAGGCTGTAGAACAACATCGTTTAGAGTAAAAAACGTTTGAAGTTAAAATGAATCAGTTTTTTTTGAACGAAATTTGAACGACTCTTGGAACAAGTCATTTACAAAAGATTATTGTGAACATAATTATGAATTCTTCTGTGGATAATGCTTCTGTGAATGTGCATGAATGTGAAAAGTGTCTAGAACTTGAGATTGAGCTTCTCAACAAAAGGATTTCATTGAAAAAGAGATTTACGATAAACTGTTCAAAAGTTTTACCACTCTTGAAAAACATTGCATCTCTTTAGAAAGGTTGATACTCACTTAATCAAGAAATTTTTCAAAAAGGGACCAATTCTGTTTCAAATCAAAAGTGCTTCCAGTTTTGATCAATTGTTTGGAATTTAATAAATAAATTGAAGCTCAGTTCCAAGAGAAAGCACGGTCATAAGATGATAAAGAGAGAATAAAATCTCTAAGTGGAAAAATGAATGAGGATAAGATCAAAAAGGACTTAGAGGAAATTGAAACGATAAATATTGAATTGGATCATAGGGTGTCAAAGCTTATTGCTGAGAATGAACATTTGAAACAGACCTATAAGCAACTTTATGACTCAATTAAACCAGCACGTATTCGATCAAAAGAATAATGTGATGGGTTAATTAATCAAGTCAATCTAAAGTCTATGGAAATCTCTAATTTAAATACTAGTCTTCAAGAAAAAGTTTTGGTAATTACAGCTCTTAAGGATGATTTAAGGAAACTTAAAGGAATAAGCTCTAGTTTTAATGCTGTTACAAAAACACACTATTGATCCAGAGATGGCTAAGAATGATTGTGGTTACCAATAACACCAAAATTGTTGGATTAATAAGACAGCTCCCACTGCTGCTATTTTAAGCACACTCAGGAGAAGCTGCAGTTATTAGGGATTAGTTGAACTATGTTAAGCTAATTATTCCCATAGAATACATCCCTTGAATATGCCTGTAGGTATACTAGATGGATTTCAGGATTTGCTTACAATCATCAGTAAAACCTGCCCTAGACCCATTACTTCTGGTGAAAAGTTAGTGGCTGTCACCCCCAAAGAACAAGGACAAAAGAGTTAGATTCATGAGCCCAGTACTCTCAGGAAACACAAAAACCAAACTCTTCATCAACTAGTTTCTAAAAACATGCGTTTGCCTTCTATAGGAGTATAAGACCAATCTACTAGTGCTAGCGGATCAAAGCATTTTAGGCAATACCAAGAAAGTAAGTTCAGCAACCATGCAGTTAAGTCCTTTGAAGAAAAAGTTAGAGCCCACCCTAGGACAATTAAATCTAGTTTGAAAATAAGAATGTTTTGTTGAGCCTAAAGGAACTACAAATGTGCAACATTCAATGCTTAATGTGAATTTTCTAAACCCTCTATGGTTAAGTAGTAATGTTGCATGTTTTTGATAAATATGGATTGTGTGTTCTTGATTTTATCAATAATGTGACATGCTCGTGTAAAATCTAAATCTGTTTAAGAAAAGTTCAAGAGATAAAGTTTAGAAACAACAGGAAAGGTGTTTACAAATATTGGATACATTTGGAGACCTACTGGTCGGACCTTCACCATAGTAGGAAACTGGCATGCCCTTTAACTAGGATTACCACAACTACTGAAGTGCCCTTTAGGAACCTAACTGCTCTAGAAAATGAAACATCTAAGCCTGTCGTAACATTGATTTACTTAAGGAAACCTAGAAAATCTAAAACTAATGTTCCTGTTAGTAAAACTAAGGTTCTTAAATCTCTATCTGCTAATAATAAGGAACCCAGTCAATCTTGGGGATCCATAGTTTCCAATGTTCCATCTTCTCTCTTTGATGGATGCTCTGGGGGGGGGTCAAATTCCAAATTGTTCTCTAGTATTTAGACTCTGGCTGCTCCAAGCATATGACCAGAGATCGCTCTCAGCTCACCAATTTCGTTAATAAATTTTTAGGTATTGTAAAATTAGAAAATGATCACGTGGCAAAGATATTAGGATATGGTAATTATCAGATTTGGAATGTTACGATCTCAAGGGTTTACTACGTAGAAGGACTTGGACACAACTTATTCTCGTTAGGCAATTCTATGCTGTCCGAACCTTGAAGTTGCTTTCGTCAAACATACCTGTTCATTCGTAATCTAGAAAAAGGTGGTGATCTTTTGAATGGATTTCGAGGCTATAATCTGTATACACTGTTTCTTTTGTTTTCTTTTGAGTTAGGATTGCGTCCTCTCTGATATGTCTCTTGTCAAATGCCTTAAAGACTAAGCCTTGGATATTAGCTCTCGGACGTCTGTATCATCTTAACTGTCGGCTGCAATCAAACCATTTAGCTAGCCATGGTCTTATTACGAGGTCTCCCTAGCTATAAAAGTTTGAAAGGACTCTATGTTTCTGCAATGTGCAATGGGAAAAGCAAGAAGAAACCCCACAAACCTAAATCTAAAGACACCAACCAAGAAAAACTCTATCTTTTGCACATGGATCTTTGTGGACCAATGCGTGTAACAAGTGTTAATGGAAAGAAGTATATCCTCGTCATTGTCGATGATTACTCTCGATTTATAAGGGTTAAGTACTTAAGGTCAAAAGATGAAGCTCCAGATTTCATAATCAAGTTTCTTAAGATGATCCAAGTACGGCTTAAAGTACCTGTCCGACGAATCAGAACAGATAATGGAACTGAATTTGTTAATCAAACTTTGCGTAAATATTATGAGAAGGTTGGCATCTCTCATGAAACATCTGGTGTTCGCTCTCTACAGCAAAATAGTGTCGTTGAAAGAAGTAATCATACGCTAATTGAAGCAGCCCGCACAATGTTGATTTATGCAAAAGCTTTGTTATTCGTATGGGCAGAAGCAGTTGCTACCGCATGTTATACCTAAAATCGTTCCATCATATATCTTTGTCACGGCAAAACACCATATGAGCTTTTACATGACAAACTTCTCGACTTACATTCTTCCATGTATTTGGTGCACTTTGTTATCCGATAAACGATAGCGAGAACTTAGGCAAGTTACAACCGAAAGCTGATATTGGTATTTTCATTGGATATGCACCCACAAAGAAAGAATTTTGAATTTACAACCGACATACCAGAAGAATCATTGAAACAATTCATGTAGATTTTGATGAGCTGACAGCAATGGCTTCTGAACACAGCAGTTCAGGACCCGTACTTCATGAAATGACTCATGTAATAATTAGTTCAGGACTGTGCCCAAAACCTCCTCTTAACATTGTTGCTATGTACCACCTTCAAGAACTAATTGGGATCCTTTGTTTCAACCGTTGTTTAATGAATTACACACTTTTCCACCTAGTGTTGATCACCCCAGCCCCTGAAGTCATTGCTTTAATTGTGATGTAGACTCCAGAACACGCTTTGCATTCATACTGGTTCTCTCCATTCCGCAACAACTGTTGGCCAAGATGCACCAACACCTTGTAACTCACAAACAACACACAGAAACTCAATCTCCAGTCATTCCTAATGTGTTGAAAGAAGACATTCAGACCTTAGATGTCTGCATACATGATAACGATCCGTTCTTTGGTATTTCTAAATTCAAGAAAAATAACTCTGAAGCATCTTCTTTCTTTGGATGTTATTCCTACTGTGTGCTTCACTGCTACTCTAAATCTCAGAACACAGTTACCAAATGTACACAGGATCATCTTTTAGAGAAAACTTCATTGGTGAACTGCGAATGACCTTTTCACAAGACTTCAACTCTATGAACCAAGCCTTAATTTCTTTTACTATGATGCCTTTCTCACATCAGTTGAACAAAGATCTATTAAGCGCATTAATTCAAGCATGTTGGATTGAAGCAATGTAAGAGGAACTTAATGAATTTGAACGTCTTGAAGTCTGGGAACTCGTTCCTCTTCCAGATAAAGTGATGGTTATTACTTTAAAATAGATCTATAAGGTGAAACTTGATGAATTAGGAGGAATTCTAAAGAAAAGGCTGTTTGGTTGCTCGTGGTTTACCGTCAATGAAGAGGGAATCTGATTTTGAGGGAATCATTTTGCTCCAGTGGTCTAGACTTGATGCTATTTGAATTTTCCCCGCATATGCTGCTCACATGAATATGGTTGTCTATCAAATGGATGTAAAGACGGCATTCTTGAACGACATTCTACGCGAAGAGTTTATGTCAGCCAACCGGACGGGTTTATGGATCAAGACCATCTGAATCATGTGTATAAGCTTTAGAAGGCTCTCTATGGGTTGACACAAGCTCCTCGCGAGTGGTATGATTTGTTGTCAAAGTTTCTACTCTCTCAGGAATTCTCTAAAGGAATCGTGGACCCCACATTGTTTATCAAAAGACAAGGCAAAGATATACTCCTGGTACAAATCTATGTTGATGGTATAATCTTTGCATCTACTACACCTGAACTATGTGATCAATTTTCAAAAATAATGTGTTTTAAGTTTAAGATGTCGATGATGGGCAAAATATCATTTTTTTTCTAGGACTACAGATTTCACAAAGTCCCAGAGGAATCTTTATAAACCAGTCTATTAGATGCTTTAGAATCTTTGAAGAAATATGGTATGGAATCTAGTGACCCCGTGGATACTCCTATGGTAGAGAAATCCAAACTAGATGAAGATACACAAGGGAAAGTCGTAGATCCTACACACTATCGTGGAATGATTGACACCCTTGTGTTTCTTAAAGACAGGGTAGACCTGACTAACATTTGATGTATGAATGTGTGCCCGGTATAAGGCAAAGCCTACCGAAAAAGCACTCCGTATGCTGTAAAAGGATCATTTAAATACATATGAGGAATGTAAATCGAGTACTCTGGTTTCAGAAGGATTCTTCTATGCTCTAACAGCTTAGCAGACTTGATTGCGCGGGTTGCAAGTATACTAGAAGAAAAGATAAGTGAAGCTGTGTTAGTATAGATAGTAATCATAAGTAGTAGAATTAGCGAAAGAGAGTTATTAATTAATTAATAGTAACGATTAAGAGTTACTTTCTGGATGTATGCAATTATTAGGAGGAACAGATTGTTAGTTTGGTTATCAAAAGGCAGAAAAGCGTTGCGTTATCTAGTATTAAAAGCGATTATATTGCTATGTCTGGCTGTTGTGAATCAAATCTTTGGTATGGATCACAGCTTACCGATATGGCTTGGATTCAATAATATTCCAATGTAATGTGATAACAAAAGTGCTATTGCCTTATGTTGCAACAATGTTTAACATTCTCGATCAAAGCATATTAACATCAGATTCCACTTCATTAAAGAGCAAGTTGAGAATGGAGTGGTAGAGCTTTACTTTGTCAACACAGAGTATCAACTAGCGGATATCTTTACTAAAGCCCTATGCAGAGAAAGAATTGAATTTCTTATCAATAAGCTGGGAATGCGAAGTATTTTACGTCTGAGGACACTTAAAAACGGTTGGCAGATGAAAGCTGAAGAATAGTGGTGGTACCCTCTATTCAAATTATCCTGTATAATATTATATTATTATATTTCTACACACTTAATTAAAAACCAAAAAGATTTTTCATTTTCAGAAAAAAAATTATAAAAACAAAATACAAAAATATAAAAGTTTTAAAACCAAAGAAAAAAACTAAAAAATATAAAAAATATAAAAAGCGGTAATAATGGCATGTCTTCTGAAAATCAATAACATTTACGGTCTTAAAAATGTCATTCAATAATGATACTAGGCTGTAAATGAAGTTCGAGCAGAAGTTTCAAATGTGTTTCAAAACATGCCAAATGGCTTACTATTATTTCAGATAGTAACCCGCTTTTTACCCTGAGGAAAACATGTCGTCAAAAAGACAGATGTTCCTAACAACGGGAAATTTTTCTCGGGGATGGTCTACTTTATGACCATGCAAAGGCTTGTGATTACGTTCCATAACAACCGTTGCTTTCATATTTTACATGAGTGTACGTGTCAGTGGCTTATGTGTTAATACTAATAGAAATCTTATTTTGATTGGTAATAATAATAGATAGTCTTCTTAATGGATCAATGTTTTTAGTTTTAAATCACAAAAAGAAGTTCAAAAGACAATTAAACAACTCTAACAAGAAACAAGCTCTTGGATAGAAAATGGTCATCTTTGAGGGGAGAAATGTGTCATCCAATAATCTTTTAAAAACGGTCTTTCAAACTAAGTCATGGAATAAACGAATAAAGTTTTGGATAATGATAGATAACAATTTCAAGGGGAGTTAATTTATATTAACTACAAGTGCTTTAGATGTCATTTGTTTAAATCTTTATGGACTTATTTGCAATTTGAGACTTAGTAAATTCAGGCCTTAAACTACATTCGATCAATATTGCCAACACCTCATAGTTTGTAACAGACTTAGGAATGCTTGGAAATACTTTCATAGTTTTAAAAGCCTTGAAGTTGATTCTCACGGAATAGATTTAAGCTTATTAATTCTTCAAACACGATCTCACGTATATGTGCGTACAAGGTTTTGCTGATTCCGAGGTATCGAAACCAGCAAGGGGGAAGGAGTAGATGTATTCTTGATAGTGTCCTTGGCCTTCTTTTGAGGTTAGCTTCTTTTGTCTTTTGAGGTTAGTTTCTTTTGATTTTAGGCCTTTTTGAATCTTTTGAGTGCACTATTTCAACCTCATGGGGAAAGAGACATCTCATCATCATTTATTATGCATCATTTGAGTTCCCAGGGGGAAGTGTTAGGAGTATAATTATTTAAAACGTGAGAAGAATTCTGTCTGATTTAATTAATGTTTTACCCGACCGGTCAATCTCTAAGCTTATTCTTAAAAGAAGTAGATATATTTGATAGAAGAGGTACACATAGGTATGATGATTCCTTTAGATTGTCAGTATCCTGTAGGAAGAAATGTCTACTTTCAAGACTTAGTTGACTTTGGAGTTATCATTTTGACTATTTAGAGGGAATAATTGTGACATCCGAGACTTAGTTGACTTTGGTGTTTCAATTTATATCATCACTATCCTGAAGAGAGAAATGCGCTCATCCGGGACTTAATTGACTTTGGTGTTGCGGTATCAAATTCTTGAAAGGGTTAATTGTGTGCTTCGGATATCTGGGCTTTATACATTAAGACTGCTTGATGCGGCTTGCAAAAAAGTTTTGAATCTACTCAAGGAAGGATTGCTGATTTAGGGGGAAGCTAAGACAACTTCTTAAGAGAGACTACGGGGAAGACCTTCGGCTGCTACAAAGAACCATATGATTCTATCATATGATGTTCTTATCACTCAGGTCAAATCTCGTAAATAATTTAAACTTGTGAATTTGTAGATATGTAGTGTAGACTTATGGTGATAATAAGGAGTGCTCGAGTACAAAATTTTTCAAGAATTTCTTAGTAAATTCAAAATTTTCTTCAAATTATTGTACTCAGCACTATCTTATATACCCTCAAATATTGAGGGGGAGCATTAAAATGTTCCTATTAGATATTGTGTAACATTTTGTCCCCGAACGTTTAATCAATTGATATCCAAAATATCAAGGGATTAACATTTTGGATAAGGGGAGAAAATGTGATTAAACTGCATCTAATTTATATTGAAATGTGATTGTATAAAATGGACTCAATGCACTCTACACTTAGCATGTACTACGATTACGATGCACATGTTAAGGGGGATCTTTTAGTGATGATGAAAAACCCTCAAAGTGTAAATCTTTTGATATTTATATCAAACACTTTGATTGAATTTTTTAAATGATTTTGGTCTTGATTGTGATGGAATACCCAAAATACCGACCATGTACTTAAATTTATGGAGTTATAAGGTGGTTAGGCATAAGTATTCAAATCCCATGATCCAACCAGAACCAAAGGGATCTACCCAGGGATATCCACTAGTTAGTGTAGAAGTCCTTAGGTATGATACAAAAGGAGAAAATGTGAGAATCGGGAAAAGTGCCGACTGAGATGGAGCTAGCACTAGAATAAACCCAACAAGGTGTTAGTTATGAAGTCTTGGTAAGCGCTGAAGGGGTTGAAGAATTAAAAAGAATTGTAAGGATAAAGGGTGAAAAGAAAGAAGCCCTCTATATACTTAGGTAGAAACCGGGTCAATACATAAATTGTCAGAAACACTAAGGTGTTGTCTGACATTAAATACTATCATGGACCCAGTGACGCTATACACAACCCTCATTAGCCACTCAAGATCTCTTAATAGACTCTTGTTTCATTTCTTACGAAGATTACACGCATTTCTATCAACATTCTCACTCCGAGTTAGTTGATATTGAAAAGGCGGCAGTCTGCTCCAGCCTCCGATCACTAAAAGCAAAGTGCACAATTGCGTCTAGAGCCAAAAGAGATCATCCATAAATATCATTAGGATACTTATCAAATTATGCTTGCTTAGTCACACAATGTGAATAACAAGATATACATTTAGAGTCCTACGCATTATCCTTGTGATTTTGCCCTTGTGATTTTGCCAGAACATCCGAGTGATACTTAGGTATTTACAATGAAGATGGAAATCCTGCTTGAGCCAACATCAAACAAGCTCATGGTAGGTGACTTGTGCGATTCTTATGAATCAAGCTTGTGACAACTGGAAAGCAACAATGGTGCGATTCTTTATGAATCAAACTTGTTCCAGGTTATGGATCAACGGTTAAAGAATTTTGAATTGCTTAAAACTCTCGATGTGTCACAAAATCACTTTAGCAAGTGACACGTCGATTGATTTTCAAATCGATTTTTTATATCAATCGGTGAGATAGTAACTCACTGGTTCACTCTTATCGTGCTGTCTGCTTTGAGATGTTCCGATAATGAGAACTTGCTGAGTACGATGAATATAATACTTATGTGTTAGAAAGATTCAATACTACAGCTGGAAATCCTGTCAAGTAGATTTTCTTAAATTAAATCTATCTGATCACAGGTCGATCCTTACAGATTTGAAGGTTACTCCAACCAAACCTGGGCGAATGACAAATCCATATTCGTCCCCCTGCTTTATTGCTAACTGTTTTTATGCAGGCTATTTAAAGATGGTGGTGGAGGTTCCTGATTCCAGCTGACTCACAAGATCCATAGCCACATGCTCATACCCGACCGACAAAACTTAAAGACATCATGAAAGCTCAAGTACATATTTCAAGACTTCCGCTACTCTGATACTGTACGTCTTTCTTGAAGTGATGAAGTATTAAAGTCAAAAAAATTCAAAGAAGTTTCAGTCACTCTGATACCGAACGTCTTTCTCGAAGTGACGAAGTGTTAAAGTTAAAGAATTTTAAGAAAGATGCAACATTAAAGCTTTTCAAGTCAACAAATCAAGAAAGGTATGAGCATGTCGGTCCAGAAGTCTCAAGTTCACAAGATGGAAAAGTTTCAAGATGGCAAAGAGATTGTGCTTGGTTGATGATCTCAAGATGCTTAAGATCACAATGTTAAATACAAGTTCAAGGAACAAGCTCAATCTAGAAATCAATGATCACTACAACATATTCACAGGATAATGTCAAAAGGACGAGCTAAAGACTAAAGACAAAGCATTGTATGCTAGGCTTAAAGTTATGTAAAATGGAGTGACCTCCCTTAGGGGGAGATTATTGGAAACACAAAAAGTGCCGGTCACTTCCAAGTTGTAATAGGTCTTAGCTCGTAGATTGTGTCATGTTAAGAATAGAAGCTAATCTGGACCAAGACCCATGGGAAGCCCATCATAGCCCATGGGCCATCCATCATGTAACTATATAAGCCCTCTCCTAGCCTTGGAGAGGGGTTGGTTGTTTTCATTTTTCCATAATTTCCACATAGTAATAACACTTCATCCATTCCATATACTTTCTCTCTCTAAACATCACAACCCACATCTCACTCTTGTTCTTGGTTTAGATCATAAGATTACATGTTTCTTCATTCCTTTTTGAAGTTCTCTGGTTTCTGTGCTTCTATTTGAGCTTCCAAAATTTGTTCGGGGAGATTCAAACCAATAGTCATGACTAAGGCTCGAACCCGTAATGGCTTATTCCGTTCTTTACGGCTTAAGGCATCGGCCACTACGTTTGCTTTCCCCTGGTGGTAACATATTTCACAATCGTAATCGCTAAGCAACTCTAACCAATGACGTTGCCTCATGTTCAGCTCCTTTTGATCAAGAATATGTTGTAAACTCTTATGATCTGTGAACACGATACACTTGGTTCCATACAAATAGAGTCTCTAAATTTTTAGAGCAAACACTACCGATCCAAGTTCCAAATCATGAGTCCTGTAGTTCTTCTCATGAATTTTCAATTGGCGTGATGCATAAGCAATTACTTTCTCCTTTTGCATTAATACAACACCCAATCCTTTATGCGAAGCATCATAATAGACCACAAAATCCTCTTCCTGAGGTAGAGCAGAATTGGAGCACGGCAAAACTTTGCTTTAGTATCAAGGAAATCACGTCACAGGGTGTTTAGTCGAGTCGGGTTGGGGGGGGGTTCGAAATTTGGTTCCAGGTCAATTCAAGTAATCAAACTCGAGCAAGGTTAATAATTTCAAACCCGAAACCGGCCTATTTGGTCTTCATCTATTTTTTTTTTTTTTTCTTTTTTTTTTGGGTTAGTCGGTTCGGGTCAATTTTTTTACGGGTCCGGGTCAGCTCGGGTCGGGTCCATTCGGGTTTGGGTCAAACCGAATATAAGTAAAATATAATAAAATTGCTTATTTTGTACTCGTTTAAATAGAAAATTTATATAATTTATATTAAAAAAATAAAAAAAATATTGTTCGGGTCAATCTGGTTGACCCGAACCCGAGTTACCAAAAATTTCCAACTCGACACCCGACCATATTTAGTATTCGAGTTACTTGGATTGACCAGAATAACCTGATTAAATTTTTTACCCGTGTAACCCGACCCGATTAGGCTAAATCGGGTTCGGAGCCAGGTCGGGTCGGGTTTTTTTGACATCTTTACCCGTCACCCTTAAAAAAATTGCAATAATAAACATAACGATAAAATTTAAAATAGTATGAATTTCTGTCAACCATTTTAAATTACGAAATTTCAAATTCTCGAACCCAACGCCACCTATTATTTCTCTTTATAGAATTTTCCATAACCCCGTTGTAATTTTTCATCAAAAATCAAAATTTGAGTTTCCATTATAAGTCATCTCTTTTTACCATTCTTCACATATACCAAATTATTCTACCCACTCACCTTTTTTTTATCTCTTCTCTTACTATATTATCTTTACTCCTCAACAACACAACCCACCACCATTTTCACTTGTTCTCATTTCATGTGTAATATAATTTATAATTTTCCAACAACAAAGTACCTTGTCAATTGGTATCTTTTTCACCGTTTTTAAATAAATGTAAGTATTTTTTTTAAGATAAGGATCCTCCCATGTTCAATTTGAACATGAGAGGGTAAAGTTGAGTTTGTGTGAGTGAAGAAATAGATATATAATGTAGTTATAAAATGATAAACCTTACACTCACACAAACTCAACTTAGTACTTTATTATGCTCTAATATATATATCTACATATTTTTCAATAACAAGTAAACTAATTTGATTTGATGGTCAATCTCATATTTTTTCATCACTGCTCAAGATATAAACCACAGATCATGTATTCTAATGTATTATATCTTCTATATTATAACCGATTGGGAACATACATGTGTCAATTTATTATTTTGGTAATTTTCAAAATTAGGGTTTATGTGACCCAAATCTATATAAACTTGTTACATCATTTCTACTGCAATTGATTCTCATTACATTTCGATTTTATGTATTAAACTTTGATTATATGCTTAACCTCCAATATTACATGTATTTGTTACAAGAGTTGCGATAGCTTCTTCTAAAGTTTTAAAAGTGAATTGTTTGCATAATTTAGGAATAAAGGGAATAATGTTGAAACTGAATTTTGCGCTCTGTTAGTCACTTAGGGGCTGTTGTAGTTACTTTAAGAGAGGTTTTATATGTTTGTTTATGGTTTTGATTGGTAACAAGGTACATAATTCTTATTATTTATCGAATTTGGGGCTGTTTTAGTCACTTAGCGAGAATTATCAACCTTAGTACTTGTTCCTTAATGATTGTTTGTCACTTAAGGTTCGAGTTGGTAATTGTTTTTTCAAAAGACATCTCTTTAACATATAGAATAAATGACTGAGTGATATGTACAAACTATACAAATGATGTTCATAGTATTTTTGATTACTAACTATTTGTTTCATTTATATTGAATCCATAACGTGTACTTTGGAGAAGAAAATTACCGGTGGATCCTGAACTTTGTGCATTAAAATATTCAAGCTAACCTACATACATAAAAACTTTAGAAGCACTAATGCATACTTAGTTACTTTTTAAAATATACTTGATGGGTTTGAGGAATCACAAGGAGTGCATTCGTGATTATGTTATTTTATCTTTCTACCCATTTTCACCTCTATAAAACAGAGCATAAACTCAATAGGTTGTGGCTTCACTCATTGTTTTGATAATTTGGAATTTATCTCAAACAGCTGCTTATAAAACTATAAAACGTAATATATATATATATATATATATATATATATATATATATATATATATATATATATATTATATTATATTTCCTCATCTGTTTCGGGTTCTGCCCCTTTATCTAATATAGCTAAACTAAGAAACATTATTACTTTTCATTAACACTCAGAAATGATTGTTTCCGCTTTAAGTTGAACTAATCAATGTATATGAACATCTATGCACACCCTGGGAGTTATTGAGGAAATTGAACGGAGATTTATTTGCAAATGCTGATTGTTTAGATTCATTTGTAAATTTTGCACTCATGGCGACTGTCTTTCCGTGTTATAGGCGCATGGATTAGTGAAAAACTTTGCATTGGTGATTTACATAAGAGTTGGATTAGCCGCACACCTAATTTATGGCTTTATGAGAGAACGGGTTATAGTAAGTTTTCAGGTAAACATAATAAAGTTGTTTGAAGGATTGTTTATCTAACTATAATATCTTATTGATTATGCTTTTTACTTCTACAATAAAAAAGTGATCCTGCTGTCATCTCTGCAAGAGATTCCTATGCTGTAACAAAAGGTATGCCGAAACTTTCAGTCCAATAGAATTCAAAATTATAGTTTGCTTAAGGTTAACTCAATTTTTAACAACTTATTTATCAGTAGTTGATTCAGGTTATGCTTTATCTCTTACGGGTCAAATGTGTAAGGTAAATAAAGTTTAGCGAAAATAGAAAAGGGGTTGAACAGGTGTACTGCCTCAAAGATTCAATTAGCTTGTTTCTCGTTCCTTGTATTACTATCTTTTTTGTGGTTCAGGTCACCAAGGGCCGCTTCTGCACCAAATACTACCCCACAACAAAAGAGAGAAGTAAAATTCTGTTATACAAGTTGCAATAATTTTATTGAGTTATATCTACGAATAGATCAACGCCTCCTTGGTCGAAGCTCATGCTGGTTGGGCGTCACGAAAGAAACTGTGAGTTGAATGTTTCATTCTTGTTTATATGTATATACATATATATTTTATTTTTACTAATATTATACTTTAAACGCAATAGAAAGGATGGGGCAGAAATCATTAGGAAATCATTAGGATGATATTGAAATTGAACCCATTTGACCCAACGATTTTAAGTTTGAAACATTTGACCCGTTTTAAAAATTGTATACTTTTTGCTATTTTCTATGTCTAACTTTTTTTTTGTTTCATACATATTTCTAATGTTAGAATATTATATTATGCAGGGTTTACGATGAAGATGTGATCCGATGAGCTTTATTCGTTTCCGTTGGTAATAGATCATCTTAGTGATTTGTATTGAGTTTTAGTTATTACTTTGTGATTCTAAAGACCATGGTTTAAAAGTATTTGTTTTTTACTTTATGGTATTCAAGTGACCTTGTTGACTTGATTTCATGGATGATTGCTTCGATTGAAATATATTTGCGAAAAGTTGAGATGTTTGGTTAATATGATGACTAAGTGAATGCAAACCCGTGTCAAATGATTTTATAACGAATGTAAAAATGTGCCAATTGTTTTTTTTGACAAGGCGGATAAAAATGCGCCAAATACGTTTGGCAAAAAAAAACCGGATACCGTGCCAAATCCGTTTGTCATTGTAAATTAAACCGTCCTAATTAATTTTGGTACGGTAAAAAGAAACTGTACCAAATAAGCATTCGGGATGATAAATGAATTGGTACCAAATGCGCATTTGGCACGGGATATAAAAGTGTGCCGAATGCCAATTTGGAACGGAAGATTATCAGTTGTGCCAAATACCTCACTCATGGCACCCCAAAGTTAAACCGTCCTATGAACCGTGCCAAATACTATTTAGCACGGTTTCAACCGACCCAAATGTATTTGGCACCCTCATATTTAGGACGGAGCCAAATTCGTGCCAAAGCCGTGCCAAATAGCATTTCTGCTGTTTTTTGAGTTATTAGGAACGGTTTTTCAAACTTTCCCTAAATACCCCCTTTTCTTGTAGTGATTAACTGGAAAGCGGCTTCCTCCTTGTCACCCCAATCAAACTTAACTCCTTTCTGAGTAAGCTTGGTTATTGATTTGGCGATCTTTGAAAATCCTTCGATGAATCTTTGGTAATACCCAGCAAGACCTAAATATTGACGAATCTCCGTTGGTATTTTAGGAGATGCCCAATCTTTTATGGATTAGATCTTGGAGGGATCCACGTGAATGCCTTGACTATCAATCACGTGGCTGAGAAATTGTACCTTGGGAAGCCAAAATTCGCATTTAGAGAACTTAGCGTACAGCTCCACTTTCTTAAACAATTCCAGAATTGCCTTAAGATGCTCTTTGTGTTCCTTCTTGTTCTTGGAGTAGATGAAAATATCGTCGATAAAGACGATCACAAATTTATCCAAAAATGGCTTGCACACGCGGTTCATGAGATCCATAAATATCGTTGGTGCATTCGTCAAGCCAAATGGCATAACTTGGAACTCATAATGACCATATCGAGTTCTGAATGCTGTCTTAGGAATATCTTCTTCCCGTACTCTAAGCTGATGATAACCTGATCGCAAGTCTATCTTAGAATAAACATTGGATCCTTGTAGCTGATCAAATAAATCATCGATCCTTGAGAGTGGATAACGATTCTTTACTGTTAGCTTGTTCAGCTCTCGGTAGTCGATACACATTCGAAATGATCCATCTTTCTTTTTTACAAATAAGACCGGAGCTCCCCAAGGTGAGGAACTGGGTCTTATGAAGCCCTTGACAGAAAGTTCTTGGAGTTGGTCCGATAATTCCTTCATTTCGGACGGGGCCAACCGGTAAGGTGCCCGTGTTACAAGTGCAGCACCAGGTATCAAATCGATTTAGACATCTACTTGTCGAGTCAGAGGGAGACCCGACAAGTCTTCGGGAAATACTTTAGGAAAATTTCAAACGATCGGTACGTTTTCAAGTTCGCTTATTCTCCGACTTGTCTTTAGTCTCCTTTGTAGTAATATGTGCCAAAAAGATAGGACATCCCTTTAGCATGTACTTCTGCATTTTAGTGCACGATATGATGTTCAAACGAGTCTCATTTCCCCGGTCACTCCCGTCACTGCGAACAATCAATGTTTCATTTCCCCAGGGAATACGAACGATTTTCTTGGCACAAACGATGACATCTTGGTACTTTGCCAACTAATCCATACCAATTATGACGTCGAAACTACCAAGTTCTACGAGCATTAAGTCTGTGTTGAATGGGTGATTTAAGAAATTTAATGTACAACCCCGAATGATAGCGTTTAACTCGATTATTCTTCCGTCGGCTAGTTCAACATCATAATAATAATCTAAGGTAGATGGTGTGATATCAATTTGGGAGCTAAATGCAGTAGACACAAAGAGTAAACACAAAGCTCTATCGGCACCAGATCAAATAGACCGAAGCAAAGCGTATTTGTTTAGAAGAACGTACCCATAAACGACGTTTGAGTCTTGGTTTTGTCCCTAAGCACGGCCTAGACGCATACACTTTTACTGGAGCATTGCCTTTCACAGTTGGTTACCACGGTTGTTGTTTTTTCACTTTGGACAACCCTTGAAATGTCACTAGGCTTCACATTCATACAAGTAGGATTCTAACCTGCACTAATGCCACCCCTCTGATTGTTACAAGCATTATTAATTGTTATGACTCCTACATTCACGGGCCAGATGGCCAACTCTGTTGCACTTGTGGCATTTAGGAGCACATGGACCATCGTGGTGATAGTTGCATTTAGGACACAGAGGTTTAGATCCTCTGTAAGGTTTCTTCTCACCAGATCCTGCAGTTTAGGCCCAGTCAGTGTTCTGCCTCTTGTTTTGTTGTTGTTGTTGTTGTTGGTTATCATCTTGCTTTCTTTTGTTTTCACTCTGTCGTTCAGCAAAAGTACGGATTTTCTTATCCATCAGTTCAGTTGCTATTTCAATCGCCTCTTGCATTGTCTTAGGCCTTGATGATACTACACTTCTGTGGATCATGTCAAGCAAACCCCTGACATATCTCTTAATTTTGTCCGATTCTTTAGGAAACATTCTAACACACAGCAATGCCAGCTCCTAAAAACGTTGGTTGTAACCTATCACGTCGGTACCTTTTACCTTTAAATTCCACAACTCAGCCTCGAGCTTCTTAATCTCGCCCCTCGGGCAGTACTTGTCAATCATCTTCTTTTTTAGGTCTGTCTAATTCATTGCATACGCAACATCATGACCAATAGTCCTAACATAGGAGTTCCACCATGTTAGAGCACATGCAAGAAGAGTACAAGTGGAAAACTTGATTTGGTTTTCTATAGAGCAGTTGCTTATACGGAACACAGTTTCCATTCTTTCAAACCACTAAGTCAACTCGACGACTCCTTCAGTACCCTTAAAGTATAGGGGTTTGCATTTCATGAAGTCTGGGTAAGTGCACTTACGAGCAAGAGGAGCTTGCCTCCTTACACCCGTTCCCAAATTATGGTTGTCATCGCCATTCATGCTTCTGACAGCGTCATGTGTTGCTAATGCATCAGCAACACCTTGATCAATCAGTGCCTTAAGTTGAGCATTGGTGACAGATGTAGTGGTGGTTGTTGTGGCTGGTTTTGACCTTGTGGCTCTTTTTGGTGCCATTTTCTTCAAATCACAAGAAAATATAATACCAGTTAGATTTCATAAAATCATAACCATGACATGACATATGCACAATAAGTAAAGTGAGATCACATCACACAGTGAAATATACAACTGAATTGAAATTAACAATGGTGTAACTAAATCGACATTCATTAATAATAAATTCGATTACAGACATGACATAATACATCCTTTCCATATATAATCTGGAAACATACATGACCTAATTCGGTTACAAAATGATCACTATCCTTATGTTACAAAATGAAATATAAACAACCTAAAGCCTTATTAGCCGGGAGTTACCCCGTAATACTTAGTAGGCTAATACAATATAGCTACAACATAACCAAATCTACGAACCGCTACCGGCCTCCTCTGGTATCTCTGGCTATGCTGGACCACTAGCGGGTCCCTGTTGTCCCTACAGTGCTATCACCTGTGTCTGCAGTGTACTCATCAGTCTTAGTATCTCCACAAGATGTGACTGTCGAGTGTGGTCTGCTGCTCGCAAGGCTGCAATCTCCGTCTGATGTGCCAATACAGTAGTCCTTAGTGCTCTCACCTCAGAACGGGTGGTGTCACTAGTATCTATCGACCATCCCCAGGCCTCACGGGAAAGTCTAGCCTCTCTCTCCATGAGTAAGGCAGTGCGAGCATGAGTACGTCTATCTATAAATAGCATGTTGAGCCGACCGCTCATCAATGACATGTCATCCTGTGCATCATTCAGTCTCACATATATCTCATCTGTATCCTATCTAACAGGGGTGACAAAATTTGTCATCCGCTGACTCAGTCCTGCTACATCAGTCGCAGCTGGTATCCCCTGCATGTCCTTAATCATGTCATCCCAAGTGTCTGTAATCCCATAACCAACATATCTCTTAGGGTCACGTCTGATCTCATCATCCAAAGTGGCAAAAAAACCATAATCTTCCCTAAAACCTCTAGTAGGTCTAGCAGTGGGGCAGATGAACTCTCACCGACCTTATATCTTGGACCTAGAGCAATATACAACCTCTTCCGAGGTGGTAAACAAACCTCGGGCCTGTCCGCTCTATCTTCAGTAGAGGGTAAAAGCAAAGGTGGTGATGGTGTAGGTAACGGTATAGGTAGAAGTGGTGGTGTCCCTGATGGTGGTGTCTTTGATCAAGATGCTAAGATGTAGGTGGATGGTGCAGCAGCTCTCATCATGGCCACAGATGCCCTAGTATGTGAGAGTATGATAGGTGGTGGTAATGGTAATGAATGAGAAGTAGATGGTGACTCGGCCCTCTGCCGGATCATAGCAGCTCTGAATCCCAATGGATAAGTAGGACTAACAGGTAGTAGTAGAGGTAATACAGGTAAAGGTGGTGATACTGGCAGTGGTGGTGATACTGGTAGTGGTGGTGAGGGAATCTAAGGTAGTGGTGATGACCATGAGGAGAGTGGTGATGGTGGAGGTGATGGCATGACAAGAAGTCTGGCAATCTCTGCCTCAGACCAAAATGGTGTAGGTGGCTCATCTCGGATAGACATCATAGCAGTAACACGGTGTACAGGTGGTGGGACAGAGTCGGCCGAAGCTGGGTACTCCTCCTCCTCCTCCTCATCCTCATCCTTCTCAACATCATCATCACCATCGTCATAGTCTCCTCCGTCAGCAGGATAATCAGTGGGGTCCTCCTCAGGATCCTCTTTAGGATCGGAGTCTGCAATGTATCCTGGTGAGTCGGTAGTAGGTAAGACAACAGCAGGTAGTGGTTGCTCCTCAGCTGGGAGTACATCATCCTCCGGTGGCATAAACTCCGGGTATACCGGCTCAGGAACAAACTCTAGTGAAAGTGGTGCCAGCTCTGGCTCCTCAGGGCCAAGCACATAATCAGGAGATGGTGGAGCCTGAAAAGCGGCCACCACATATGCATACGGATCCTCTGGCATCATGGGTGGTCCATCGACTCCCAGAGTGTTAGGAATTATATTTGAGTTGATACGACAAAACAAGAATGAAACATGAAGGACTTAAAGGAAAAGGACCTAAATCGACAATAAGAGATTCTTCAAGCTGGTATCGTGAGTGGTAATATATTCTACAAAAAGATGGGAGTATATCAGAAGATTACCTAAAAGATACTCTCAAGAAGAAATAAAGAATAAAGGAAAAATAAATATAAGTTTTTTCCTTATAGTATTTAATTATGTTTCCTTGTAAGACCTAGATATCTTTAGTAATAAACAAACGAGATACGTTTCAGATAGTTTTAAGACATCAGAAAATTATGGGTACAAAAGTTGTAAGATAATAGGTAGACATCTAAAAGGTTGGTGTAGGCCCTCAATGTAATCAAGGTTTTTCCTTTATCCTGTGTTATAGTTCATTGATGTAACCGTACATTATTCTAATAAAATAAAATGTGGCTTATTGATTGTTTGTTAAAAAACATTGTTACAATATCGATTTTGTACATATGTAAATTCCTCTATACAATTTTATGTTCATTAATGTTTGTTAATCCTAGACTAAGCCCTAGAACTTTAAAACTCAACATGTGGTAACATAGCATTGCTTGATAACACATTGCATCTTAGAATACATGTGAGAACCTTTGAATCCTACAAAAAAGTTGTCCCACTACATTATAGCTTCCCATACCTCAAATTTGGGTGAGTATAAGATTGGGTTAATTAGGATTAAGCAGTACTTCCCATAACCGACAATTGTACTCTGTTAGGTTATATAAAATGGTGATTCAAGGTCTCAAGTACCTCAAACAACTCAGGATAAAGGGCATAACAGTATACAATGATGTCTACACCTACACTGCAGAAGAGAATACAAATAAAAAGAATGATGTGTCATCCAAACAGCAAGTGGTTTGATTTACACAGTGGACACTATCCAAAGATGAACATACAACTAACATTCAATCATTCATCATATATGCTAAATCTATGTTATGCTGCCATTGTAAACAGATAATTTGGAGGTAATGCAGCTACAAAGAAAAACTCACTAAACTCCTCAAGAATCAACAGAAAGAATTACAAGTGCACAAGTGCAGAGTCTCTTACTCTATTTTCATATGGCTTTAGAAAATAGTCAGAGGTCAGCCTTGCTATCTTGGGTGTGTCAAAGCCCAAAAGACGTTAAAACCAAAAATTTTGAGCAAACTTGACCACCAGAGTGTAGAACACTCAATGTAATGATTTTTTATGAAAAAGACATGATTGTTGAGACACAATGAGCATGATGATTTGTTATAACAAACCTTCAAAATTAGTTGAAACAAAAGGTAAAGAGAACAGCTAAATGCGTACAATCAAGTGTTTGACGCAATTACTTGGTCCTTCATGACATCACAATCACTAGCAGGTACCAAAATGCTAACACAACTTTGGTCCACAAAGTAAGTGCTGCTAACCCAAGATTTAATGAAGACAGTCCACAAGTTTTTGTACTGCAAAGTGTCAGTGATAATACAGTGTAAAGCATTCAAGGAATGAAAATCCCTAATGTTTCTAATGTCCTACACCCGGACTTAGAGCAAATTTATGAAGTATGAATTTGGAAAGCAATGAGATTTGAAAATGTCATGCTCCTTTTTGCTAAGTAGTGAGGGCAAAGAAGTACAATCAGAGGAAAGGTCAATAGAGAATTTCATCTAACATTAAAGGGACAAATGATGATTGTTGGTATTACTGTATAAATCTAAGTAGGTGGAGTGTGTTGTACAACACATGTCCTTATAGTAGGACAGTCTGTTAGCCACAGAAGCGAGTCAGAGCGCACCAAGAAGCTAAAACGGAATGTCAGTTGCAGAAAATCAAATACAACACCAGTAAAGCAAGGAAAAAAACACATGAAGACACATCTTCAACGGCATTTTGCGAGCTTAGATGATGATGTAGTACGTATGTATTTAGATTGTTGGAGTGACATAGGCAGAAGTAACAAGTACCCCCCCAGTACAACATAGCTCTTAAAAGGCATTTGACAGAACTCAGAGGAATACACTAATAAAACTGCAATAAAAACTAGTCTAAAAAAACTATGAAACTCTTAAGTAAACTAAGTGTGATTAGAATTTGCTTGTTACGCTTAATGAATATGAATATAATACAACTACTTATAAAAAGTAGGTTATGAAATGGTAAAAGCTTTAACTTATCACAAAAAGGAATAATGAGTTTTCTTTTCTTGTGAATAATTTGCAGTCATCTTAAAAGAGAATCAGCCTTGTATATAAACTACAACGACCTTAAATGTATTCGAACTTCTCACGAAAAGAGACGCTTAAAAAAGATTAATCAAGAAAAAGACACTGCCACTTAAAAATTTAAAGATCTGAGAAAATTTAATTGAGAATAAGGGACCTCAAAAATACTTAGAGATCATGATTTGCGTTACGTTAAGTCTACAATATAAACTGAAACCAAAAATAAAAAGGGCTATTTTGGGAAGTATAGGGTTACAGTATTCCTCCCAACCTTAAGCCTTTAATGTCTATTATCTAGTGAAAAACCCTAAACAAAAGCTTGATCTAGTCCCATATTTGGAGAAATCTTCGAAATAATTCAAAGAGCCTGATTCCAAAACGAAATTTACATGATGACCTGATACAGAAGTAAACGCGTCAAGAGTCTAATGTCATGTTTTGTGATAAATAAAATCAAGAAAAATCTAAGGAAACTTTCCTAATGTAGTCACTTCACTGCCTGAGTCATAAATAACAATGTATCACAAGACAATTAGTTATCGATATATTGATGAACTCTACACCTAAAGGTGAATACAAGAAACAGTTTTTTTCCTGTTAATAAAAATGGAAGAGTTTCAACAAAACAACTAAATCATTGTAAAAAATCACAAGTTAAAAAATCAGCTAGTTGATGCTGAAAATGAATGTAAATCACAATCTCCAAGGGGTAAATCAGAGAGGAATTGGAATGGAGAACATAAGTCCAATCACCTAGGATAAGATTTTGTGATCTGTAATCCAATGCCTTTTGCTATAAATTTGTGGACGTAATTAATCGAATATACAGATTAATTAGCGTCTATTCATAATCATTCAAAGAAACGGCATTAGTAACATAGAAATAACTATCACATATGATGGATGCGCAAAAACACTACACCCAATGTACCAGGAATATGTTTCCCCAAAGAACGAGTTTTGTTCAGACAATCTTGGATTTTTCTCTATTTCTTCATACACTTATATTACAGATAAGGCCATGTATAATACCGCTCACCCCAAAGAATAGAGGCAGTTTCAGTAGTGCTAAATCAAAGACCACAGCTTATTTCAAAACCAAGCCCCACAAATCAACTCTAAGAATGCCTATTTATAAGCCAAACATTATTAACTTAGAAGATCTGTGCATACATCAAAGATACACAATATACTGGAAGTCTAATAAATGGCCATTTAAAATCTACTAGCTACATGCCATAATACATTACAATTATTAAGATGTTCTGTTTCTTAGGGTAAATAGGGGGAAATGATTGTAAAAGTCCTCAGCATAAATTAGGATTGGAGACCTACCAAATCTAAATGGTAGCAACACTTACTTTCAAAAAAGACCAACTACATTGAGGCACCGAGGCAATCCAATTCAGTAAAGGCTTGGGATCCCCAAAGGGAAATCTAATTTTCCTATTCTATTATGTTCAGAGGCAGCGCCCACAACAAGATTATAAAGGATCTAGTTTGACAGTGGAATTGCTCAAAGGCACATATACAGGGAACATGTAAGCCTATCTCTTCCGACGATTTTACTCGGCAATTAGATGGAGGGTTCGTTATGTTGTCATGTTGTATCTGAGTGAGGTTCTAAATGTGTGTGTAGAATTACTATAAAGGAAACACTTAAGCCTGATAATCTTGACATTTTTGTGAAAGATGAATACTTTTTCAATGATGTTAAACTTTAATCTTTTGTTAGTGTCACACAATGTGTGCAAAAAGAACAAAGTCCTTTTTTACTCGATACTGAATTTCCTTATCTTATCTCCAATTATTAAGTTGCCATTATGAAAATCAGATACACCTATAAAAATCAATAAAGGACAATAAGTACAGTTTTGATATGAAGAACATTGTGTCCCAAAAAAGAGTTTTGACTTGTCTTTTATAAAGGCTACATTAAAGGCTACATTAGATGAATCAATGCTCTGGCATAGAAGACTTGGTCATATTAATTTTAAAAACATAAATAAGCTTGTCAAGGATAATCTAGTAAGATGATTGCCTACAAAACATTTTAAAAATGACCAAACCTGTGTTGCTTGTCTTAAAAGGAAGCAACACTGAGCTTCTTGTAAGTCCAAAGATCTGAATCCTATTACTAAGCCTTTGTTTATGCTACACATGGATTTGTTTGGTCCAACCTTTGTGAGTAGCTTAATGCATAAGAAGTATTGCTTAGTAGTCACTATACATTGGTTTGGGTATACGTTCGAATAACCCGCTTCTTATCCAAGTCAAGATCCCTCCTAATGCTTGACTTCGTAACAATAACCCGCTTCTTATCAACTAGGGCTTGTAATTGACGCACTCCGTTAACTGTCTGTACCTTGGCAGTTGCCCAAAATTGTTCAATACAAGATATGTAGATAATAGGATTGACAGTTAAAGCATAATGAACAGAACTTGCTTTCAGGAAATCAATTATCTCTGCAAATCCATCACTTTCTTTGGGTTTTTCCAAGAACGCGACCACATTGTGCGTTTCATCAAGCTTAGGGCTTGACATAATGATGATTTTGATCATCAAAGATGAAAATTGAATTAGGGTTTATGGTTAGAGAGTGTTTGAATAATGGAAATCGAATAAAGAAGTAAATGAAACCCTTAATCAAAGTATTTATAAAATCACCCTCAACGGCAGAAACTTGAACTGGCAGCATTAACATGTGCTTAACAGCAGAAACAAATACGGACATCACTAATTTAAGCCTAACAGCATTAACTTAAGCTTAGCAGCATTAAGTTAAAACTGAGCAACATTAAGAAGAATACACCAGTAATCATTTAATTTTCATTCCAATAAGCAACTTTCATCATCAAATTTGATTCACACAAACACTCTTTCTGTTTTTATGCTCACATTATCTCTCAATTCTTTTTGCTCACATAATTACTCATTTATGTTTTTATGCACACATCTCTCTTTCTGTTTTTATGCTCATATTATCTCTCAATTCTTTTGGCTCACCAAGACACTCTTTCTGTTTTTATATGACAGTTGTGTATAAAATTTCATCAATTCCAATAAGTTTCATATTGTCCTCCCCACTTCCAGGTGTGTAACCTCTTGAGAAAGGTGGATCATTGGACTGTTTAGATGGAATCTCAAACCTAGTTTGAGTATTCACATCCCCCAATATGGTATCTTGGCACCTGGGACCACTACCTGAACCAATTCCCTCAAGAGTTGATCCATTAAGTGTTGCCATGGATTGGGTCTTATTTGATGTTACCACTGTCCTACTCTGCTTCTAAGCTAGAAGCAGTAGTGGTAGCCCTTTCCATTCTGACACCCAACTCCTTATGGACAGCCTCATCACCAACCTTTGTCAGGGGGACCACTAGACTGATGTATCTTTGTAAAACCTAAAAATTTCAATAAGTGTAAAATTACCAAAATACCCCTAATGCAAGAAAATCTATAAAAGCTTAAATAAAATTCATTTAAATGTTAGAAATTATAAAAATGCAACATGTGACAATTTTGAAATTTTTGTAAGATTTAAAATACCTTATGTTATACAAGAAAAATAATTAATAATTATTTATATATATTTAGCCAAAATTAATTAATATTTATGTAATTATATAATACAAATTAAGCTAAATAAAATAGGATAAATATAAAATAAATTATGCAATCTTAAAAGTCTGATTTTAATCTATTTAGAAGCCCAAAAATTCGGCAAAATACCCTATTATATTTGTTATGCATTTTTATTTGATTTATCCTAAAAACAAGAAATACCAAAACCCTAAAAAAACTAAAAGAGGCGGCACAAGATTTTTTCCAAGGCTTGCACGATTTTTCTTGGGTGATTTGAAGGTCAAGGAGTGTGGGAAAAATAGTGGGAAGCTTGGGGTGTGCTTGGTTCGATTTTGGTTATTGATTTGGGTTCGAAAAGCTCTACCGGGTTCATAAATTCATAAAATCCCTAAGGATCATCCAAGGTATTTTTACAACTCACTTTTCATCATATAAATTCGATCTATGCATAAGAAAAATGTTCATTCATTTTATTTTGATTTTATAAATCAAATCATATTCGAAACCCTAATTTCTAGCTAGTATTGAAATCGGCATAAAAACTATTTGTAAAATTGATTTTATATTTTTCTAAGGTTGTTCATATCACATATAACTCAGAAAAATTGTTGGAAAAATTTAGAAGTAATTCGAATAATTATTGGAGATTTATCATTGTTTGCCAATTTTCGAAAATAAGGAAAAAGGAAAGAAACGAATTAGGGTTAGGGTTTTTATATTTTTCCCAGGTCCAATACATGCTAATGAATGTATAAAAATTGTGTTTGTGATTGGGGAAAATTCAATTAGGGTTTTAGTGATTTAATTGTTACCCGATTTGCTATTTAAAAGTATAAGGACTTGTTTTGTAATTTCTGAAACTATGGGGTCTGTTTTAGACATGTTATTATATTTAATATATTCTGTATAAAATAAGTTGGGGGGTAGAAAATGTCATTTTGATATTATTTTATGTAAACCTTACTATTTATAGAAACCTGCTATTTATAGAAACATGCTATTTATGGAAACTTACTATATATAGAAACCTGCTATTTTTGGAAGGTCTATTTTTAGAAAGTCTATTTTTGGAAAGTTTAATTATGGAAACTTATTAAATCAGGAAAGTTATCATTTATGGAAAGTTAATTAAGGAAAGTCTATTTTTGGAAACTTACTATAATTAGAAGCTGCTATTTTTGGAAAGTACCCAATATAACAAGAATACTAATCATGAAACATACTAATCATGGAATATGTTAATCATGGAACGTACTAATCAAGGAATCATGCTAATTATAGAAAGTTACTAAAAATAGAAAGTTACTAAAAATAGAAAGTTACTAAAAATAGAAAGTTACAAAAAATGGAAAGAAACCTTAATCATGAACAAGTAACTTATATATGTAAGTAACCTTAATCATGAACAAGTAACTTATATATGTCCTTTAACAACTGTAGATTGCATTAAGCAGAGTGCTTCATATTGTTATCCAACTCTTTCCTAACTGCAGGAATAAGGTACGGATTTTCCGTCTTTCAGTAGGACATTCTCTTCTTTTCTTGATACATCCCAGAACTGCTATTGCTTCACCATTTTTATGGCTTTTGCCATGATCCTTTTCATGTTTGATTTCAAGACTCTAATTCTATTGCCCTGTAGCTATAATACACATGCCCATGATTTAATGACTTACCACCTAGTCATGGTTGGTACATGACCGTGACCATGAGGCACCTAGTCAGACTACATTCGCGTTGAGAGTGATTTTCACGCGGCGTCCTTTTTCATGTTACCAGATTTATTTCATGTTTGCCATATATTTCAGGGGCGTTTGGGTGCATCCTCGTTTACATGTTTACCACGTTCATGGTGATTGGTTGGTGTGTTGCTCTAATCCATCACATTGGAGGCGGATCCCTCACACCACATATTATTATAAGAGGTCACCCTCATTACATGTTGAGGCAGCCCCTCTATACTATATGCATGTATTCACGACATTATTATTATGACATGTATGATTATATGAGCTCGTGGGCATTCCTTATTATTTATGTTTATATATATCGATAATCTCATGGACATCTTTGACATCACGTTACCACTGTTTTACATGTTCTTTCTATTCCTTCATGACGTATTCCCAGGTTTCCCCATGACACTCATGATCTTTCGCTGACTTCATACATTTATCCAGGATTTCATACTTATTACTTACATTGTTATTATATCCGTTCACTGAGCGTTATGCTCAGCCGTATTTCTTTCTCTTTCTTATACGGCAGGTATCTAGAGGGAGATTGGGCATGAGAGAGTGTGTGCTTAGGAAGTGACCCATTTAGCTTCCTTTCTTTATATCGCAGGCATTTTGATGTGCTATACTATCTTGGACACATGTTTCGTCCTTTAGACTTCTTTTACGTTATTCATGTTGATCTCATAATTGGGAGCCGATGTTTGATTCCGGCTTTCCACCTTGTCCTATGTTATCATTTATGACTTTATGCCTTTATTATGCTTTGATATGACACCATGATTATGACGTTTCGGCCTACTCTCCGGAGCGGGTTTGGGTCGTTACAATTATGGTATCAGAGCTCAGGCTTTCGACCTGTAGGCTCTAAAACTTGACCTGTGAGGATTGGGTAGACATTAGGTTCCTTCAGAATCGACGTTTATCTTCTGTCGCGTTTTGACCTTTTAACCGTTTAATCATTAAACCCTTTTTGCAAATGTCAGATGGTGAACACTCGTACTGATGCTGAACTCGCTGCGGCCGTTCAGGCAGCCGTGGATGCCATGCTCCCACAGATTCGCGAGCAGGTTCGCGAAGAGTACCGCACTACCAATCACTATTCATACTTGGCTTGAGCGCTTCAATAAGCAGAAACCCCGTTCGCTCGAGAAGGCTGTAGCCCCTGTTGATGCTGAGAATTAGATCTCCCATATTGAGAAGATCTTCGACGAGATGGATGTAATGATGCGTTTAGACCAGATTGGCTGTGTGTTACGTTCGAGGGTGACGGTTGGCTTGGTGGACGGCCTATAAGCAGGCCAAAGGAGAGTGTGTGGGTCCTTACTATGACTCCCCCCTGGGCGCTTTTAAAGAGCTGTTCTTTCTTCTGATTTTTTCCCTCGAGCCCGAACAAGAGCGCTGTAGCGAGAGTACCATTCCATCGCAAAAGGTGCGAGTGAAAATAGTTACTGAGTACATGCAGCGTTTCCTCGCCTAGCTGGTTTTCTTGAGACAGGCTGCTGGTATGCAGAAGAAACAGGGCGAAGAATTTTCGTCGGGGTCTTCATAAGTTCAATCCTTGACCATGTCATGTGTATACAGTTTACGAATGTTGCTCAGGTTGCGGATGCTGCACGCAACTTAGAAATCCTTCGTGGCAGGGATGACTATGATAGGTCCGAACGTTCAGACAAGAGGTAAACCTTCAGTAATCAAATCTTTACGATCAGAAAAATGACCACCAGGGATCTGACAGGCAGGGCGGTGGTGGTAACTACCGTAACAACAATAACAACAACTACTCTCGTGACAACAACAAGTCAAATCTAAATCGTTATCGTCTTTATCTGTTATATGATATGAATCTAACATCACGTCATGGTAACAGGAATTCTGGTGCTGGACGCGACCAAAGGAACAAAGGCCAGCAATCCCATCGATCTACCAACTCGGGTAAATCATTTGAAATAACAAGTTTATTCTCTTTATGTCTCGAAGTTCATGTCTCATGATATATCTTTGAATCAGGTTTCCAGCAGTCCAGGGTACCCTCTAAGGGTTATACTCACCTTGTTTGCAACACATGTGGACGTAGACACCCAGGAGAGTGTCGTCGTGCTGTTGGCACTTGCTTCAAATGTGGCCAGGCTGGTCATCTTCAACGGGACTGCAAGAAGAACACTGGTGCTAGTTCGTCTGGTCATGCTGACAAGAAGCCAGACGCATCAGGCCTTGTCTTTGCACTTACTCAGGATCAGGCCGCCAATACTTCAGGT
>BQNB010059532.1:0-37288 GCA_026074375.1 Tanacetum coccineum | reverse complement strand
GACAAATAAATTATGTCCTTATTAATAAAGTAAACTCGGTTTAGACTATTAATAGTTTGAAATCCTTTCCTAAAGAGACAATATGGTGAGAATAAGGTCCACATTAAGGTTCTAATTTCGAATGATTTAGGAGTTATCCTTTTTATTTCTTCCGCAACAACTCAACTACGAGTCCAGAGACGGAGGCTTTATTTAGATAACTCCGGAGTCGAAATTTGGCTTTATTATTCTTCTTATTATTATTATAGCAACATTATTAAACCTCGGTCCTTTAGAAGGCTGCAACATCGGTTGTGAGCCGACAAGATGCAACAAACTTTTATCAGTCTCGGATTTTTATTACTATGTGCCTTATTTAGAAGACTGCCACATCGCTTGTGTGCCGGCAAAAGACAGTAAACTTTTATCAGCCCACAGTTTTTATTATTATTATTATTACCTCCACCCTTTAAACGACTGTCACATCGGTATGCGAGTCGACCATGATCCAGAAGTCTTATTTCGTCTTCAGTTTATTTCATAATTATTATTATTATAGCCATATTTCAAACCCTATGGTCTTTTAACAACTGCCACATCGGTATGCAAGCCGACCATGGTTCAGGAGTCTATTTCCCCACAACACTGACAAAACCTCAATGTGTACCTTACTTTCACCAGAGGGAATCTCTACGAAGTGATCTAAACTAAGAATCGCAAAAACCAAAGAAACTTTATTTATTCAACAATTATATAACGTTTATTAAGCTGATGGGAGCAAAAAGCCACAATTAACCTTTATGAGCCTTAAAGAAATCTAACTATTCTATGTTTAGCATCATAACTTATACTCTACTCTATCATCTTTTGTTCTTTACAATTTAAAATTTCTAATAAAGAAACTCGTGAATACTTAGCATAACGAATTAAGATCGGCACTTTAACAAGTCACATAGACTGGCAACAATCTCAATTCTAATAAATCGATCTTCGCATATTTAAAATCAATTATGAGAACTTGCAAAGTCTTGATTTTTTTTCAAGCTAGACTTGCGTTTATAACTCCTTGTATAAAAGATTAGCAAAATCAATTTATTTTCAGTTAAGGAGAAAGCTAAGATATAAAACCGGTCGGGTCAAAATTTACTTTTCATTCTCACCAACGGAAAACCTACATTCGTGTCAACTATTTTCTATTTATTCAACTAACTATTTATTTTTATTTTATTTATTTATTTTTTTTCTACACAATTTTTTTTAGATATGAACAATAAACTAGATATTAAGACTTAAAAATTTAAAATTTTGGCCAAAACGGGGTTGCGAGGGACACAGCAAGGCACAGGTAAGATCACATTTCGATAGAAATCCCCCCCACACTTAGAATCGAACATTGGCCTCAATGTTCAAAAATGTCAGGTTTTACCCCCATACTTAGGAATGAAAAAGGCAAATGCAAAAAATTCCAATTGTGAAAGGGGAAACAATATATATATACATGATCAGGATTGAGGATTCCAAAATAAGTAAAAGATCGAAGACCGGATGATTGGAGGATTGAAAACAAGCACGGGTCTTCATGATCTTAAGGAATCCTGCAAAAACGAAACCACATACCATAGAAAGAAGCACGCCCCCACACTTGGGCTGTAAAATAACAAATTCACTTATTAATCAAGAAAATAGAAAGAAGAAAAGACACGGGTTGCCTCCCGAGAAGCGCTTGTTTTTATGCGAGTCTCTAGCTTGACTCTCCCCGAATTCCTTTGTCCTTGGGGCAGAAATAGAACAATGGAAAAATCACCATCGGATTGCATATGCCACCGGCTTAAGAGAAGAAAAATGAAAAGTGGAGATGCCGGGGTCAAAAATAGTATCCTCACTCCCGGAGGAGAGAAGAAAAGGAGAATCCACCGAATAAGTGAGATAAGGAAGAAATATTCGGATAACAAATGTGATGGGAAGATAATGGCGATCCTCAAAGGTTAACTTCACAAATGTCAGAGAAAAACTTTTCTCATGAATCCTGGGATCGAAAACTTTGTCCTCGGTAATCAAATCATCAATTGGAGCATCGTACAAAATCTTCTTCCAGTCATTTTCTTTTGATTCAAAATCAAATAAATCATCATTCTCTTCGAGAGGCGGTTCATCGATGAATCCCTCGAGAATGGAAACAATGCTTATAGACGGATCATGGTGAAGTAAAAGCTCAACGTCGTCTCTAGGGGTGAAAAACTCATCCTCATTAGAATCGGAAAGAGGTGTGACTAGGAAAGTCGACTCATCAAGGTTGGAATCATAAGAATCCCCACACTCGATGTCCTCTAACACCTCATCAAAAAGAGGACTTACATCACTAGAGATATATTCGTCATCAAATTCGAAAAGAGGGTTCGAGTAAATTTTAACATCTTTCGGAACGTCCTCATCGGATAGTGACTCGTCATCACTAGAGGTAAAATCGTCATTTGAATCGAAAAGAGGGTTAGAGAAAGTCACTGATTTTTCCTCAAAAATGGGAGAGAAATCATCACTCAAAGGTAAAACGTTCTCACTATCACTACCGGATATATCCTTAGACTCTCTTGGGATTGGAATAAGGTCCTCAACACTGGACTTTATGAATTCGTCCGATTCCTTTTCAGGAATAGTGCTAAGTTCCTCATTCCCCATTATGACAGAGTCCTTGGGCTCCATAATAGAAGAGACGGGTGCGAGAGCAATAGACGGAGAAATTTTAGGCATATCTTTTAAAGGAATAGAACACTCCTCGTCATCATCGTCATCCTCGTAATTGTAACGTCACGAAGGTTCGGGAGTATAAGTACTAACATTAGCCGCTTGCTTTCGTTGAATTACCATTTCACAAAATGATCGCACCATGTTGAAAATTTCATTATATGACTCTTCTAGTTTATCCCATCTATCATGCACATCACTTATCCTTTGTTGATTAAAATCTTCTTGATGATTGATGAAATACTGCGGGAGTTGGTCAAAACCGAAATAGTTAGAATTATGTTCAAAGTGGTTTTGATTCATCGGTTGACATTAAAAACTTTCATGAGGACCCCTACAGTTTTCACAGCAAAGATATTGTTGAGAAAAACTCGGTGAGTTTTGTGGATAATAATTATCACTAAAGTTTTGATTGTAGCACGGTTCTGGCTCATAGACAAGCGGGACTCGTGATGTACAATCGGAACTGTAGTAATGATTGTTACCATAAAAATCACAAGAGTATGTCTGGGGCTGTGGAGGTTGGTTGAAGAAGTTTGGTGTTTTATTATAAGAATAAGGATTTGGGTCATAGACAAACTCATTTCCGGATCCTACATTACTACAGCTCGGACAGTTTCCACCATTAAACGGACCTCCACACCATGAGCAATCAAAATGGTTATACGAAGACATGTCGAAGAATTAAACGGAATAGAGGATAAAAAAGAAAAGAATTGAATGAATAAGAGGATAAAGGAGAATATTTTTGAAATTTTTTATAAAGATAATATTAATAAAAATATTTTTGGTATTTTTTAATATTTATAAAAGAAAAGGAAAAATAAAATAAGAAGAAAAATATTTTTGGATTTTTATATTTTTTATAAGAACGAAAATAAACTTTCCGAAGAAAGGATCTTCAAGGCTCGAACACAAACAATCCCGTAAAAATCGCTACACCTCTCCCCGGCAGCGGCGCCATTTTGATGTTGGTCGTTTTTACACGCGTTTATCAAATAAACCCTCAAATGTATAATATATATCTATTTATATAAAATACATATACGTATACTTAAGCAAAGTATCATACAAATTATTCTTAGGAAAGAATAAAAAGTAATCAACACGGGTATCGTTTTCCTCGGTGAGAGGTGAATGGAAATTTACGTTCAAGTTGTAAATCGAGCTTGATTGTCATTCAAGTTTTTGGTTTTGGTATTAAACTATTTTTATACTAAAAATTAAACTAATATTAATTCTAAGATTTAAAACTACAAGATTATACTAAAATTGATCTAAAAATATAAATGACAAATGTGCTTGCTAAGTGACGTGAAATGTTCCTTAAGTGCGGGCTTAGGTTTAACGAATTAAAATCCTTAGAAAACAAGTTTCAAGAAATTAAATGACAAGTAAAGTAAAATGCTTTTTAAAATAAATGACAAGTATTTAAATTGCATTAAAAGTAAATGACGGTATGTAAATTGGAAAATTCTAATGACTATTAATTTTTTAAACCTTTTTAAAACCGCACTTAAATTCCAAATCACTAATCACTTAACAAGCACAAGTAAAACTACTCGCTACTCATAATGATAAAATAAGCAAAGCAAAACATTTTTTACTAAAGCTACACTAATTAATTGAAAAAGGATAGAAAATGGAACCGAATTGAAGACCCGCAATTAAACGAATACCACCCGATTTAATTAGCTAAAAAGAATATTTAAATTCTATCTAGCTCATTAAACCCGTAAGCTCCACGCCTCATGAGTTGACCGGTACCAAAAAGTCAAAAACATAAACAAATTGTTAATAGTAACAATTATAACAATTCTACACATTTCAAATAGGCAATTTCACTTAACTGTTTTCACTAAACCATAAGCCCAAAATGAAATTTCAACAATCCAAACTCAACCTCATACCCAGACGTGGCCGAAATTAAACACAGGCCCAACACTTTTACAAATTATACGCCAGGAATTCAGACAATAAGCAGATTATGTAATAAGCAATAATCTAAACAAGCTAAAGCTAAATGGACCAGCTTAAACACTTTCCTAATCTATGCAAACATCTTATAACGAATAACCACGTAGGTGACAGATTATCAAGATTAAAATCTATTAAGCAACAAAAAAAATAACTTCACGACATATACAAAATCAACTCAAATAAGCTCGAACAAGAAAAATAAGCTACCACGATCTAAAAATAAGCAACTGAAATAAGCACTCAACCACATCAAAAAGCAAACGAAAATTAGCAACATGGATTTAAAATAAACTATAAGCACATTAACGACTTAAATCTCAACACTATTTAGCAAATAAGCTCACGAAAATTCGATCTATCAATATAAGCTCAAATGAAATGCAATTAGCTATTTGGAAGCTTAATATATCAGATAATATGAGCTTCTAATAACACAAAAATGGAACAATCACAACAATAAGCCAGATCCGAGCTTATTACAACTTATTACTCGAAAAGATCTTAAAAACATGTAAGAATGAATCGAAAAAGCTTGGGATAGCTTATAGGAGTCAATCTAAAGGTTTTTAAGATGTTTTGAAAGAATAAGCTGAGATAATAAACTGATGAAAGTAGCTTATTTAATAAGCTCGTTCGCGAAGTTAAGAAAACAACAAAATAGCAACACAAATAAGCAAAACAAGATTTCCATTAAGTTCACACTATCTTTATTACAAAATCTAAATAAGCTAAACATTTAAACGAGTTACAATGAGCTAGAAATTCGAAATAAGCTAAATCTAAACTAAAATAAGCTAAAAAAATAAGAAAAAGTAATCTAAAACTAATTTTCCTAATAATCATAAAGAGAGGGGAGCGAGTTGTTTTTATATCCAAGAGAGGGGTCACTTTTGTAATTTTGTCCAATCATTGTGCATTCATTCCACCAATCATTGTCCTCCCATCATGATGCCTCGGATCGCCGCTTTTAAAAGAAATGATCCAACCGCTCTTGTCGCGACACGTAAGCTTTGTAAAATGCTTCATCCCTACGCAACATTTTTGACCGTGTGATTTATTTCATTTGCAAATGAAATAAAGTATACGTTTTACCCTCGCCACATGTTGGATTACCATTTGCTTATATTTTCATAGTGCCCTATCTCGTGACAGGTGATGATTTATTTATGCTGCACATGACCAGACGTCATGTTGATGTTAGCATTTTCAAAATACAGATTTTTTTATAATTTATTGTTGGGCTTTAGCTTGCTTGGGCTGGCCTGGCTCATAAAATGGGTTACGGGCTAGCCCAATAAGATCCGAGGGCACCGTTGGACTCGTTTTTCAGTGCTCTTTCCAATGGCATGCTCGGGAACTTATCACGACTTTGTCTTGATTTTGAATATTAGGCACTCTTGATTGCGACGAACCCGTAAACACCCGTTTTTGCTCCGTTTTCAATCCATTTTACCTGCAAGACATAAAAATACCAAACAAACATATTTGCAAGATAATTATCCATATTTTAGCATTTTTAGTCCGTTTAATAGTGTTTTACGGGGTACAAAAGATGTGTGTTTAAGCACTCATCAAGGGTTTATTTGATAAACGTGTAAAAAACTAAATATTAGGATGATTTAAAACCGATTCAAGAATCGTTCAAAAACGCATGATTAAGGCCCTTTTACACGTACCCGATAACAAATCCAATTAAAGTATGCATAACAAATGGCTATGGGATCAAAAATACCAGATAATAGGACCCTTGGGTCGAATTATTTTCAAAAAATAGGCCCTAGGGGCTGTTTTATAATCTTCCTTTTAAATCCATCAAAAAACACGCGTTTTTAGCCATTTTTACGCATACAAGATGATCATTTGACATCATATGTTGGCTCGTGATACCACTATAGGTGCTGAATCAAATGAATATCATATAAAAAAATATTAAATGCAGCGGAACAAGCACCTATCAACGGATCCATAGAGTCATATGATCAATCAAAGTTAAAACAAGAAAAGTAATACCTTTGTAGCGTGATCGGTAGAATCAAATGGTGACCTTCACTTTAACACAACACTTCCAATGAAACCAAGTGATTAATGGAGATCACCTCTATGATGTATCCATACTACACTTCCTTGTATACCAAATAGATGCTAGTCTTAACTCCGTAGCCTTGTAAAACCCCTTTGAAAGAACAACATTCAAAAGTTGGATCAAGAAAAACAAAAACACATGCCTGTGTTTGTTTGTATGCTGTGTTTTTATAAGAGAAGGAAGGGGGGATTTATGATACATTTGTAATCAAATAATGAGAGAATATCTCATATTTAATTAACCAAAATTAACTTGATTTTATCCCCTTTTTTTACTCCATATGGCCGGCCACCCCAAGAGGGTATTAGTGGGCTTTCTTAAACTTTTCAAGTCCAATAAATTAAGTACACTACTTAGTTATTAGAAGCCCAATATTGATCCCGATTTACGTAGGTTATTTATATACCGTAAATACAATAAATATGATATATAAAATAGTACCTCAGTGTATATGTGTGTGACCCCATAGGCTCATATGTGTCTAGCCATATAAGTAGTTACTAATGCACGAGCATACTCCAACATTAGCCGAGGTTGTTTAGTGACAAACTCCATTTGTTTTGTAATAAAATATGCAAGATTGTATCGCTCGGACCTAGCAATACAATAGAGCATGTGACAAAGACACGCGAGGACATGATCCCGGTTACTCCCCAGACAAAAGATATTTTCCCAAATTATTTTGACCTAAGATTTCATTACAGTGATAATTTCACGAGTTAAAATTTTGTTTTCTTCGACAACAATGGTTTTCTTATGACGTATACGAGTAACCGAACCCTCCTGTTCCTCTTGAACATAGTTTTTGATTTCATCGGAGCAAGGAGGGTTGGTTTGATAGGGACCACTCATAGGGGCACTATATCGCAAGTCGTAAAGTGACCACTTGTCGATAAAAGAGCAAGCACCATTAGAGGGAATACTAAGAATTTGACCAAATTCTTCAATTGTGTAAGAGAAGAATTGGTTTTGGATGACAAACTTGATTACCATCTGCCTTCTATAGTGTAATTGACTCGGTATTGACTATAAAATTCAAGAATGAAATGAGGAACGATTTTCTCATTAATTTCGAGAAGACAATCAAAATCGGTATGACTAAACATGGACCCGACATAGACCAAATCATCAAAATCTGGAAAAACTACCCGACCTCATGAATGCAACGATTTTCAAGATTTATAAGCATTTCTCTTAAATGTGAGGTGTATTCATGTGAAATTATTAGAATGTAGCTTTTTGTGTTTTGGTGATCTTCGGCAGTTTTACGAGGCATTATTACCTAAAAAGAATAACGCCATATTTTATTAGCATGTACTTGTAATATTAGCAAGTATTTATACCTAGTGTGTGCTATATGTAACGAATGTGGAGTAACGGTTAACTCGACTCTAAAAACAAAACCTATGAGCTAACCCAAATGCTCGTTAATTTAATTTTGCTCATCCAAACATGTCGAAAAATACATATGAATTATGTACTTTGAATTTTGTTCATGAGATCATCATGCATGTATGCAAAAATGTTTTTAGAGTGTATTAACAATGTATTAAAACAATTTTATGGTGTTCCTAACGTGAGTGATTTTGAAAGAAAATTGGGGCTTTTGTGTGAATGAAAAACTTTGACAAACACACTAAATTATGCAAATTCTATGTCTACAGGAAGCATATTAGTTATACATTATGTTATTATAGTCCTGATTGCAGATAAATAAAATAAAAATTAATATCCCCAATTTTTGATTTTGTGTTCAATGTGAACCCTAAACACAAATTAAGAAGAAAATTGATGATTTGACTTACAACTGATGAACTTAATAATGTTAGGAATGATTATTAGTGATGATTTAATCTTCAATTTGAGTTTTTGAGGTTGATTTTGAAGTTTAGTGGGTTTGTGGTTCATTTCGTTGCTGCAGTTAGAAAGAAAGGGGGTGTTTGTTTTTGTGTTTAACAAACGAGAATGTGTAGACATTTAGTCCGGACTGGTGGCGGTCCCATATCGATATGGGGGCCGCCTGATTTAATCAGGGGGTCGCCCAGGATATGGGGGCCGCCTCTAGTGGAGGTGTTTTTGACAAAAAATTTGACAAACATTTTAGGAGAGTGACGTTTTAATTTACATTTTGTGAATTAAAAATGCTTAAAATACTTCGGATGAAGTAATTAAGTTGTCGTGACACGAAATGGAACACGGACTAGAATCGAGACTAGAAGAAAAGAAGAGCGATTTATGGAATGTGTTCCATCATTCCTATACCAAGACGTAGATAGTTAAACGATTCACGTTTAAGGGGTTTAGTGAGAATATCGACGATATTTTTGACGGACGACACTTTTTTGATAGAGATATGTCCTTTCTGGACATTATCATGAAGAAAGTGGTGACGAATTTCGATGTGTTTAGTTCGAGAGTGTTGCATCGGGTTTTTCTAAGGTCAATCGCGCATTTATTGTCGCACATGATCAGGACATCCTCGAGTCGTATGTCGTTGTCGATGAGAGCTTGTTTCATCCATAGTGCTTGTTGACATGCCTTTCCGGCGCTTACATATTTGGCTTCGGTAATAGATACAGCAAGAGCGGTTTGTTTCATCGAGAACTAAGATGTCAAACAACATCCCACAAACGTAGAAATACCGCTAGTGCTCTTTCGGTCCACATAATCTCTTGCATGATCAGAGTTGGCATACACTACGATTTCTAGATCGGTCCCTCTAGGATACCATAATCCTAAGTGCATAGTGCCTTTATTGTATTGGAAGATACACTTAACTGCTTCAAGATGAGAGATTTTGGGATCCTCTTGGAAGCGTGCACAAAGGCAGACACTAAACATGATATCGGGCCTACTTGCCGTTAGGTAGAGTAAACTACCTATCATGCCTCGATACTTGGTACTGTCTACCAACTCATATTCTTCATCTTTCGTGAGTTTAGTATCCGAGGTCATGGGGGTTTTTATTGGTTTAGAATCTTCTAAGCCAAAAATTTTAAGCAGTTCTTTAATTTATTTAGATTGATTAAAGAAAATTCCATCTTCCATTTGTTTTATTTGTAATCCAAGGAAGAAGTTAAGTTCAACCATCATGATCATCTCGAACTCGTCATACATGATTTTGGCAAATCCATCACACACGTCTTGACAAGTCAAACCGAATATAATGTCGTCAACATACATTTGAATGATGATAAGATTTGAAGTTTTCTTCTTAGTAAAAACTGTGTTATCTACCATTCTGATTTTGTACTCATGTTTAATAAGAAAAGCTTTTAATCTATCATACCAAGCCTTGGGTGATTGTTTAAGACCATATAAAGCTTTCTTTAGTTTATAAACATGATCCGGTTTTTTGAAGTCAATGAATCCTGGAGGTTGTGCCATGTATACGTCCTCATTGATAAAACCGTTCAGGAATGCACTTTTTACATCCATTTGGAATAGCTTAAAATCTAAGGCACACACATAAGCTAATAATATTCTAATAGACTCTAATCTAGCAACTGGGGCATAAGTTTCATCATAATCGATGCCCTCTTGTTGATTATAACCTTGGGCGACTAACCTAGCCTTATTTCGAGAAACATCACCATTCTCGTCAAATTTATTTCTAAATACCCACTTAGTTCCTATGATTGTCATATTCTTAGGTTGTGGTACTAACTCCCAAATATCGTTTGTAATGAATTAATTTAATTCTTCTTGCAAAGCGATTATCCAACTTTCATCCTTTAAGACTTCATTCACATTCTTAGGTTCTATAGTTGATATAAATCAAAATAAGTTACTTCGGTTTTTGGCTTGTGACCTAAGAGGTCTTTGGTTAAGGTTTTCTATGACATTTTCTAATGGATGGTTCTTAGATTCCTTAATATTGACTATTTCATCAATTTCTAGTGTTTCATCCTCAATGTCGTTTTCTAGGTTTTTCTTTTCGGTAACCTTAATTGGTTCTACTTCATCTAAGTCATCATCCACCAAGGGTGATGTCTTAGAGGGTGGAGGAGTTTCATCGAATGTCACATTCAGTGATTCTTTGATTTTCATGGTGTGTTTGTTTAGGATGATGTAGGCTTTACTATTTTGGGAGTAGCCTAAAAAGATACATTCGTATGACTTTGGGTCAAACTTAGTAAGGTAGTCTTTGGTGTTTAAAATAAAGCACTTACTTCCAAACACTTTGAAGTAATCAAGAGTAGGTTTCCTACCTCTCAAGAGTTCATAAGGTGTTTTACCTAAGATGGCTCTAATTAGGATTTGGTTAAGGATGTATGTTAAAGTATCTACGACGTTACACCAAAACTTTTTTGGTAACGATTGTTCATTCAACATGGTTCTACTCATTTCTTATAGTGTTCTATTTTTTCCTTTCTACCACGCCATTTGATTGTGGAGTGCGTGGAGCCAAGAAGTTGTGTGTAATACCGTTGACATTACAAAAATCTCCAAATTGCACTTCATTATCAGATTCTCTTCTGTAGTCCGTCCTAATTGACACTATTAAACATCCTAATTAATTTTGTATTTTCTTACTAAATATTTCAAATTGCTTGAAAGCTAGATTTTATTCTTAAGAAATCTTGTCCAAGTATACCTAGATTAGTCATCTACTATGACTAAGGTGTAGAGGTTTCCTCCGTAACTCCGTACGGTGGATGGACCAAAGAGATCAATATGGAGAAGTTCTAAGCCTCTAGTCGTTGAGACTATATTCTTAGCTTTATGACTAGCGTGAGCTTGTTTTCCAAATTTGCAAGCACCCCATAAATGTTGATCAAACTTAAGCTTAGGTAAGTTTCTAACTAATTCCTTAGATGCTAACGATTGAATGAGACACATATTAGCGTTGCCTAATCTCCTATGCCACAACGTGGAGTTTCATCAATTATTGTAAGACAAATTTTGTCTTTCGGCTTAATTCCTAATTTCATCACGTATAAGCCTTTCTTCCTAATACCTCTACCTATGACTTTACCATCCTTAGTGATTTCACTATCATGTTCAGAGAAAGTTACTCTACATTTATTATCACATATTTGACCTACACTTAGCAAGTTAAATCTTAAGTTATCTACATGTTCTACATTATCTATATTGAGAGAGTCATTAGAAATCTTACCTTTGCCGATGATGTTAAAATGAAGATTACTACCAAAAATGACGTTACCTCCGTTGTATGCCTTGTAGGTTGAGAAGAGATTTCGGTTACACGTCATGTGTTTAGAGCATCCACTATCCTTTATCCACTCATCGGGTTCCAAGTCGACTCCAAGGCATATCTATTTCTATAAGACAACAACTCAAACATTTGGTCCCCAATATCTCATTGGTCCAAAGTTGTTAGTGCTAAACATCTCATGCACTTGTTGCATTTGATTGGGATGTGGAAATGGAGGACACATTTCCCATGGCATGTAACTTTGAGGTTGGAAGTTGTTCCAAGTTACGGGAAAACCATGAGGTTGGGTTTGTCGACTAACATTCCTTTTTGGTTGCGGTGTCTTAGAACGAGAATAATGATTATTAACTCTTCTAGGTGGTAGAGTTTTTGACCTAAAATTTGTTTTATAAAATCCAACTCCAGTTTGGCGATGGTTTATAAAATTGTTTAACCTCATTATCACTAGCAACGGGAACTTTAACATTGTTTACCATTATATGTTTTGGTCTAGGACCCATAATGGATTTTTGAAAAGAAACGGATTTTTTAGATTCTGGTGAACAGACAGGCGGTCCCTTAATTGCTTTAGGGGCTGTCTATGCTTTATGGAGGCCGCCCTCAGTATTTGGGGGACCGCCACCAGAGGAAGTTTCATTATGAGATTTCACAAATTTGATTTCCTTAGACCCACTAGTTGATGCTTCAAGTGAGTTAAACCCTAAACCTAATTTATCTACGGAGGGTTTTTGATTGCTTAACATTTTGTTCAAAGAATATATACTTGATAACGCTCCAAATATACATAAAATATCCCTCAAAAATACACTAAATATATATGTTAAGGCATGAAATATCGCAAAGTTTGGTTGTTTGTTGTGTAATAATCGTTTCAGGACCAAAAGTGACTAAAAGGACTAACGATGCAAAGAAATCCAGTTAAATGCACTAACGGTTGTTACAAGAAGAATCTAGAAGAGAATCCAAGGAGGAGTTAATGAACGAGGCAAAAGTGCGGTGTACTTCAAGACGAAGTAAATGCCAATTAATTAAACACCAAGTACGACACACTTTTTCCTAAGTGCAGCGTACTTTCAGCATCTGTTGCAGAAATATCATCATCAGTTATAGAAATATCATCAAGAGCATAATTATTATGCAACTCTTGAGTTGCCTAATCATTGTACCTGCTACTACCCTCAACCCTATAAATAGGACACGAATTTTAGGAATAAATCATCCCATTTTCATCTCTCAATCATCAATTCCTCAATTCCTAGTGATTTTAGTAGTTCTAAGGAGGTTTTGAAGGTTAACCATCACCTTCATCACTTTTCGGGTAGAGAAGGGAGTAAAATATAGCTGAATCTCAGAAAGTTAGAGTTGCTAGTGTTACTATAGTCAATTGTTAATTTATTTTTAGAAGGAGTTGCAAGATTTGGAACCTTTTACTCTTGGAATTTGGTAAAAACATGTTTCTATCCTTTGATAATATGAATGTTGGATTTATCATGATCATTATGTGTGTTGTTATTATGATTGTTGAGTAGATTAACATGTTTGGTTAGGAGCTATATGATTATTATAGATCAAACATGACTTTTAAATGAACTTTTGATATGAATAATATAAGCTTGATGCTTTTGAACTTGGACTCTTTAATCTTCATTTGATCACCACTTATCCCGGATACAGGTCGAAAGACTTCGGTTAAGTGATTGATTTCCAAGTTGTTTTTCTATGACAACTAGACCTTAGCTTTGTGAGGATTGGCTAAGTAAACGAGCATTAACCTAAGTACAAAAGGGTTTAACGTTAAACCACATGTCTAACGAACTTGGTTTAGCAAGTTTATATTGCTCATTATCAAACACGAATCACGCTTAAAGCATTTTCATAATAAAAGATAAAGGCCGAAAGGATTTTTCATTATGAACAATAGATAATCTTTCTAAGTAACTAAACATTCATAAATCGATTATAATTTCATTCATGAATCATTCATCTACTCAAGTTTATCCATAATGTTTCTTGTTCCTTAACCAAACATATCCTTATATCATTGAATCAAACCATTATCTTTAGATCATGACAGTCTATAAGATAATCCCCTTTTTGTAATATTATCGACTTTTTCTAAGAATACCTAATACCGTGGAACGACCTGGTCTTACCTAAAAAGATTATACTACATACGTGGGTTATACTTTTACCCGTGTGTTTCCGTCTATTAACCGGTAATTCTAGTATTATAAATTTAAAGCTTTTGAAACACATCAAAGTTTTTGGCGCCGTTGCCGGGGATTGATTTTATTCTTGAATTAGTCATTATAATTTTACAAACCAAAAATTTTCAAACTCGCCGTACAGTTTTCTGGCAAACTGACCAAATTTTCTTCAGAAAGTGCGCCGCACATATCATTTGTGCGCCGGTTTTTTCTGCAAAATTCAGAAAGTACGTCGTACTTATATCAAGTACGCCGCACTTCCTGCCCCTTTCACTAAACAGAATCAGTTTTTAAAAGAGGAGCAACAAAACCAAAAACCCCAAAACCCATAAATTGTAATTTGACCATTTTGGAAATGTGGAATTTATTCCTTGTATTCATAATTTTCGAATTCTTGTATTATCATAAACTGTGCATTAAAATGAAAAAAAATCAAAGAGAACTATTTTATGCCTTGTTTGCTTAAAATTATGAGTACTTATACTTGTTTCTTGCTTGCTAGATGTTACTTATTAAACTTAGACTCCCTGAAAAATAAAAATAAAAATGAAAATTTTAAAAGAATTAAGAAAAATTATAAAAACCATATGATGGTAAGTGTGTTTAAAAACATGATATGTGCCATGATAAATTGATGTTTAAGGAACAATAAAAATAAGAAACATAAAAATACTAAAATTAAAAATTATAAAAGCTTTAAAACTCAGAAAGTACGCCGCACTTCTTTTGAAGTGCGCCGCACTTTCCTGCCTGAAACCAAACAGAATGATTATTTCTTCGTTCTTGAACGAAAGTTGTTTGCATGGAAAAATGAAATTTGTTTATTAATAATATGTAAGTGTAAAAAGCTATTGTTGTTTGTTTTAACTAACCCACTAATAGTTGTTTTAATATTGTCTTGTTCTATAAGAATTATGGACCCAAATTTAAGTCTCGGAAAAATTTGCTTAGGAGACAATTTGATTGAAATATCAAGTGACAAAATTGAAGGATCACAAGATTGGAACTCTCCGGAGTATCAAGACACGGCTGGTAGTAAAGGAAAGAAAGTGAGCGGTACATTGCACCATGCTTCGTGAATGGTTTGTAAGCATATGAAGGTGAAGTTAACTTGGAGTTTGACGAGAACCTGATATCGAATGAATCCGCGGTTAAGTTGTGTTTGGACTATGAGGTAAAGAAAGGAAAAAAATTTGGTTAAGAAAGAGCTCATTGTTGCCTTGAAGGGTGAGCTCTACTTTGTAAAGTTCATTATAAACCATGAGGAAGATGATTTTGAGCCTGGAGTCATTTTGGGAAGGTTATTCTTGAGACTAGCTAAAGGAGTTGTTGATTTCGGTAACGGGGAGATCACCATTTATCCCGAACCGGATCCATTTGAGGATGATTCTGAGAAAACTGGAAAGAGCTCAGACGATTGGGATCAATTACTTGATTTCAATTTTGATGACGTGCCAAAGTTTGGAGAAGAACTTCCTTCGTTTCTATGCAAGATGAGGAAGAGCAACCGTAACAAAAAGAGAGCAATGGAGAACCTTAATTTTTTCTATCAAGATATGGGAACATCTTCCTCAGCTGGTGATCATTTAACCCAAGAAGAAGTAGCTAAAGAAGCAATAGCAATCAGAATGAGCTGAAAGTTTGCTTTATTAGAGGAGGAAAGACCTATAATCGAGACCATGGCCTATAATGACAAATATAAGAAAATTCTCGATGAAGTTTGGAAAGACAAGGTGGAGTTAGATGGAAAGATTGTAAAAGAAGAAGAGGAAGCAGTAAAGAGGATTAAAGGAGAGGCATTAAAAGAAAAAGAAGATCCTAGATCTTTCATATTTCCCATAAGACTAGAGGGAAAGGATAACGAAAATGCATTAACAGACACAGGGTCAGATATAAATACTATGCCTTACCGAATCTATGAACAGCTAAGGAGAGAAGATATAAAGAAGGTGGATACAAGAATTACAATGATAAATCACACTCAGACAGAAGCTATGGGATACTCATGTTGGGATTTTAGATCTAATTAATAATTAAACATATCACGAGTATGCATCGGAAAGATCAAACACATATAGAACTTATAATTAACAAAGGATTGAAGATGTGTACCTTTTAGCAAGAAATGTTGCACTGATTTAGCAATAAACGTTACACCGACTTCAATATGCGCGTCTGTATAACACCACGTGAAACCACCAAGGATCAAAAGAATAATCCCTCTAAGTTTACACATATAATACGTTCTTAGCAAACAACGTGTATGCTAGTACTAGTAGTGTTTTAACCAAACGATCACTTCGTCTTTGAATCGATCAACACACGAATTAAAAACCCTCACGTATGTGGCACAAGACCATAAAACTAAAACCCTAAGGTTTGTTCAGTTTGTTTGCACGAAACAAGAAGGAAACCGAAACCCTATGTGGGTTTGAAGCTCGGTCGAACACAAGGAAGCACAAGGGAGAGATTTAGGGATTTTTGGGATTCAAGTTATGAGCTCTCAAGGACCCTAAGACCTCCTTATATACTCCTCTCAACTTGGCTTGCAAGCAAAGTCCCCCACCTCCTTACGAGGAGGCGGTTCGACCGACTATAAGGAAAGAGTGGGAAAAACCAAACTTTCCTTTTTCCCGGTTTTGCATATTAGTCCTTTAACTATTAACAACTAATATTTATTCTTGTTAAACTTTTAACGATCGTTTGTTAAACACTAATTAATATATTACATTAATATATTAAATACGTTGTTCTACATATTAACTTGTGCGTCCCCTTAGGCTCGAATAAATTTCCGGACATATATAATTTATATTTGTTCATAATCCAACAACTCCCACTTGGACATGTATATATTATACAATAACATTGGTAAGCATCTAGCAACACGCCAATGCTCCTAAAAACATCCGAGTGTGGTTTCATAAAGACACGGATAAATGATTTATGAATTTACAATCCCTTTGTTTTCGATACCGTGTTAAAAATGGATATGGATCAATGTCATTCCATTATTTAACGATTCTGTTTCTCGTATATGTAACTAATCAAGATTACCAAAAATCAATGAGACATATCTACATGAGTTTTCGGGTACGGCCATACACACATCTGATTAATTTTACGAGGGGCCCAGTGGCATCATTCTTCAACTATTGAAGGAACAAATTCTATATTGACTACAAGTGCCAATTCATCATGTTTCAAAATCACTTCTGAAATAGCCCTTATTAGTTATCCAATTTTCAGGATAACTTAGACTAGATCAAAAAGGATTATCCACATATGCAAGTCCTACTTGCATCTTGTAGATCCCTGTCTGATACGATCTTTCTAGCCTGTTAAGGGTGGTAGCTAATCTGGATAGATCCAAACTAACTACAAAAGAAACAATGACTATGAACAATATTTGTTATGCGGAAACTAACTTATATAGCTAAGAAAAACAATGTATAAAACAGAACTTTTGATTACTATTAATCTGCTAGGTTACAAATTACTAACTATGAATACATGTGAAAACTCTTATGTCTAACTAGTGACGTATGGTTCCTTTTATACATCAAGGAAACCCTAATGGGCTTACAAAATGCGTTAAGTGATCATGCATATCTATTCCTAATATATCTCATGCATATCACTTAAGCAGTACTATTTATATATGCTAGCAGTACTAACTTACTACTAATAGTACTAACTCTACTACTAGTACTAACAGATGTACTAGCAGTACTAACTAACTAACACTAACAGTACTAACTCAGGAAAACATAATTCCTAAAAATCCTCCCCTAAACATGATGTTCACTTGTTAACTTTCATGTTTCTTCAGTTTGAGCTTCTTGAACACTTGGAGGATGTATCCAAACACACTGCTACTCTTTAATCTTCTCTTTGATGAACTTGAGCTCTTTTGTTACTTTGTAATCTTGAAATTCTTTAGCTTCTAGTCTTTGTCATCATCACAGCATCTCAGCAACTCAGCAATACTAACTAAGTTGGCCTTGCAATTTTTGGCAAACTATTAACTATAAATGGATTTGATATTTCTTTACTAGTAGCCGTTTGCTCTGGAACAGCCAATGCTTCATTGCAACAACATGATGCATTGATAACCATGTAGTTTTAGGCAAACTATCAGCCATCAACGGATTTGAAAAGTCTTTACCAAAAGCTGTTTGCTCTGGACTAGCCAGTTCTTGATGTCTATTAGACATGGTAAAGTGATGACCATTTGTTGTGTGGTGATGAAACCAACACTTAAAGATCATTCTCTCCTCTATTATGGCTTCCAGCTTCATCAATCTGCTTTTGAATGAATCAAAGCAGATCATAAGCACTTTCACTTGTAGACTCAGCTATCAACTTCAAAGACATCATCTTCTTAAGTGTTTCCTTTATGAGTGGATATCTCCTCTCTACAAGCATATGAATCTCAGTACCATCTTCCAGTGTCAAAGTATGAACCCCACAATTTTCATAGAAATCCCAGCTCTTAAGATTCTATCCTTCTTGATTCTGCCAGAGTTCATCTTCTGCATTTGCCTCAAACATTGTCCTTAAATCTCCCTAAAGAACTAGATCTACACTTTCTGGTGTAGTTGTTTCAAACCTCTGCATCACCAGATTATATAACTCCACAAGATCCAGTCTATCAAACCTTGTCACCATCTCAGAAAAGGTTTTAATCCATCTAGAACTTCCATCAGATCTAAAGATCCTGTAGTAGATGCACTCTGCTTCATGTCTGTCAAAATGATAGAATTTTGATTCCCAGTTAATGATTGGAAATCTCTTCTCCAGGACTTTAAATCTATTATGCCTTCTTCATCTGGAACTATCTTCAGAAAAGTCTTTAGATGCTCTTCTTCTTGAAGGTCAGAATTTGTCTTCTTTCTCTTAGACTGTCTTTTCATTCTTGGACCTCTTTTTCTCTTCTTTCTTGCTTTCATCTTTAATACTTTACCAGGTGTTTTCCTAGTACCCTGCTCAGCTGCTTCTTGCTTAACTTCCACCTTAGTACACATCATCAATATCTAACTTTCCAGTTCTTATTTTACCTTTTCCTGTTATTTTACCTTTACTTCCTCTAAAAACAACAGAGCCACCTTTAAATTCTTGATAGTTAAAAAGGTAGGCTTTGTTCCCAGTCATGTGTCTAGAACATCCACTATCAACAATGCCGTTTCCCTTTAAAGTCTATTGTGGATCATCTTACAAATTAAAGAAGAGAAATTAGTTTCTCTTAGGGACCCAAGCCATCTTTGACTTGGGTCTGCCTAGTGGATCTTCAAAATTAACACATTTTCTAGAGATTGATCCACCATTGTATTTGGAGAATATATTCCAATAATGCCTTTTGGATCTCCAATTACAACTTGCTGAGGTCTTAACAGCAGTTTCCCTTATGCCCTCAACAGCACTTACTGCTTTATCCCCAGCAGTATTAACTTTTTGATTTGTTAAGTCAGTTTTTGGTGCTGTTGTTCTATTAAATGTCCTTCTAATAGGTGAATGAGTTTTGTTAAAAATAGGTCTTGGTCTAACATCATTCACAATGGGTCAAACAACATTAGCTTTCCTGAACAACCTAGTTGATTACAGCTTGACTGTTAAAACCTATGTCTAGCCAGTATTAACTAGGAAATCTGCTGCCAGTTCTGAATTAGTACTGCTGTTGGAACAAAACTTGTTTGTGATTCAATCTTGTGCACATTATCCATACTGTCTATTCCTCCACCCTTGACCAGTACCCTGACTCTTCTTTTTGTTCAATACGAACCTGTACCAGTCTTGTTCTCATGGAAATCATTAATCTCTAATAAGATGGCCAAAACTGCCACATACAAACATGCCCTTTCTAGTAACCCCATATCCCAAACCCAGATTTTTGGACATTAAACCATTCTAGTCTCTCTTGTTAACTTTAGGACTTCTGAATTAACAATGTTTGTTTTGTTCTTTAAACAGTTCCCTAAAGATTTTACATGCTTAACAGTATTAACAAAAGCAAAACTAGGTGTTTCCTGTTCTTTTGAAGATTTAAATCACATATTCATCATCACGTTTGACTCATACTCCTCTATGATAGGACATAGACCAAACTTAGGTTGACTAACAACTTGGGTGTCAATTACAACTGGTTCAGGTAAGATTCAGCGTGTTTTTCAACACGGGAAATGGATTCCACAAGAGTCAAAATCACTGGTCCTTAGCATTAGATTTACTAGTTTTAGGCTGTTTTTGGACCATAATGTAAACGGTGACTCATCTATTCCAAAATCAGATTTTAGGAGGCATGTAATTTCCTAGTCATTGGAGGAGGAACTGCTATGCATTCCTCTCAACTTTTGCAAATCTATCATACACAAAGCAACTGTCAATACACTAGAAGTGACTATCAAAGACACTCATTAAAGCTTCAATCATACAAATCAGATCTTTTTTACTGTTCACTAAAACCTAGACCAATTTTTTCTTTAACACTCATCTGACTATCAAGCAGGTTTATTTAAGACTTAGAATAATTTTGCCATTTTTCTATTTTAGTTTTCAATTCTTAATTTTCTTTTTACAGCTTCTGCTAATAGCTTTTTCTTATGATATGTAGCACATCAGTTTTTATCATCTAAATCAATTTTCAGTAAACCAAAATTTTTTTCCTTCATTGCTAATTGTATATTTTTTTTGATGCAAACTAAGTTGAGCTTCTAACCTTTGCTAAAGCTAGGGTATAGGCTTTTATTTCTATACTAGCGTCACCAAAGTTGTTCTCTCTGTCATCATATAATGTTTAAGTTTAGCATATGATTCCTCACATTCTTTGAACAAGATGTTACCTCAGTGTCTAAGCCTGAATGGTTGTAACCATCAAAGAAAAGTTCTCTTGCTCATACTACTGCTTAGACCAGTCCAATCAACATCCATCTTTGATCATAGTTTACCAAATGACTTTAGTACCTCCTCCTATTTTCCCAGGTCTCCTCCCATTGTCTTTGGCTTTATATCCATTGTTCCTTGCATCGCTCCTTTTGATATCTTGATTCCATTATGATCGCACTCTATACAAAGTGCCTTGTCTTGTGAACAATTGGAAGCACGTCGACTTTAGTTCCTTTCAAGCCAACTGGTTCCTTAGAATCAAACTACAAGATTTCCCCTGTCTTCTTGTAAAATCTTCTTCAATCTCATGGAAATCATGGCCCCCCTGCCATTTCAAATCCATTTCTTCTAAATCAAACTAATCAATATGTTCCAGATCCTTATGATCCAATTTAGACCACAGGATTGATTAGCAAAGAAGGAGTGCATGAGTTTCATCATGTAAGTGATGAAGAGTTTTCATTTTGTGATTTATATCCAAAGAACCATAAGCAGTACGAACTCATTAGTGCTGCTAGTGCTTTTCCAGAAGAAACAAAAGCGACTTTATGTACCTAAGAAGATGATCCAGTAGGAGCCTTTAACGATTCAAGTCTCAAAAACTAAAGATTGTTGTAGAGATCATTTAAAACTGAGACTGTCCACGTCCTGGCTTTGGTCCTCATGATCAGGAATACTTGGGACCAGGAAGAAGGTAATGACCTAAGAACTTTTGATTGGCAATCTTCAGTAGAGACACCGCACCATGAATCTCAAGTTGACTCAGGAAGACCTGAAACCTGTCATAACCTTATGTGCAATCCTTCTGAGTTGGACAACAGAAAAACTTCGACACTAATGCTTTAGAAATGTCTTTTCTTTTTCGCATTTCTTTTGATTCAATCATGCTAACCAAATCTGATTTGATAGCTTCCCACATCTCTTTAGGCATCAGTCATCACGTGAAACTTTTGCTAAATGGCTTCTGGTATAGCCATAACAAGGTGTCCTTGCTTTCTTTCTTCTCTCTAGCAAAATCTCTTTAGCAGTTTAGGAGGCAAAAACGCTTATTGTCCATTTGTATATGGTTGATACACTTTGAACAGAAACCTTTTAGTACATATATAGTTATATATATATACTTTATATATATAATATATATATATATATATATATATATAGATATATATAAATATATATTAAATAGGATAATATTCAATAATAGTAGTAAGTATTACCAAAGTATCGGTCTCATCGCTTCGTTTACCCATAAAGTTCGATAACCGATCCGGGTCGTTCTTCCTGACCGAGGCGTAGAATTGAAAATCAGTCGAGGTTTGAAAAAGGTGCTTGAATGAATCAATATTGATTTGGTTATCTATCTCTACATATAAAATGCAAAAAAACAAAAAGAAAAACCCAAAACGAAAGCAATTTAAGTTAAAAACTAAAACGGAACGTAAAAACCGCGACGTAAAACCCTAATTTATCAAAATTAAATTCCTAAAATGATCTTTTTTGACTTTTATAGGTCCTAATTGAATAAGAATGATAGAATAAAGAAAATTAGACCAAAAACAAAAATGTATTTAAAAGCTTAAAAACATCGAAAAACGTGAACGGGAACAAAACCCGATCTTAAAAAAATCAAATCCTAAAAATTTTAACTCTACGGATGCAAATTTAATTTTCCTATGTCCTACATGATAATAAAAATTAAAAAAAAAAGAATTATATTTTTTCATTTTTATTTAATTTTTTATGAATTAAAACAGTTTGTAAAAAAGAAAATTTCATTTAAAAAAAACTAAATTAAACTGGAAAAAATCTGAAAAAATTAGGAAAAGTATTTAAACAGTGAGCTATCTATAAAAATAAAAGTGCAAAAGAGCTTATTGAAATAAGCAGCAAATAATGCAAAAAGGCCTAAAAGCAAATCTGGCTAAAAGGAGCTAAATTATTAAAAGTGGGTAATATTTGAAAGGAAAAAGACCCTAGGGCAGATGGTGTAGTGTGCGTGTTGTTAAGGCTTGGCTATAAGAAGAGGGAGGTCATGGTGTTTCGCCCCCTATGCCTTGCCTTTTTTGAAAAACATTTTGTTTTATTTTTATTTTTAAAAACTTGAACATTAAACAAATATAAGCAACTTTGAAAAGGAAATTTTTACAAAACTTAAAAAAATAAGCCTGAAATAAAGCTAAAAATTGGTGACTAATTTTAAAACTTTTTTTGAAATAAGGATTACATGAACATAAACTGTTAAGCTAAGTTAGGCATTCATAAGCATAAAAATAAAAGCAAATAAGCAAAACAATTGTAAACCTACCTAATAAGCACTAAAGAGCTAAAATAAGCAAAGGAAATAGGGAAATAAGCACTAAAAAACAGACAGAATGCTATAAAACACTAAGGACAATGAGGCTTAAACTTTTTGCTTATTTTTGAACTTAAAAAGCACAAGGGAAAGGAAAATAAGCAAAACCAGATAACAACTACACTAAATAAGCAAATCTAGACAGAAATTAAGCAACTCAGATAGCCAATAAGCTCAGAATTCAATTAAGCAATTTTAGCCAAAACTAGCATACCAAACAGCACAAAAGGCCCTTTTTAGCTTAATTTTAAGCCCACAAATGGATCCTTATGGCAAGGAGGCTTATACCATCTTAAAGCTTAGCTTATTGGCTACAATAATCAGTAATCAAAATAGAGTTTGAAAATCAAATAAGCACTTAAAAAGCTAAATGAAAAGTGCTTATTTCACTTAGTAGCCACTGAGTTTGAAAACAGATTTTTGACAATTTTCAAACTTAAAATAAGCTAAAATTAGCAAGTGCAAAAAGCTAAAAAGCACAAATATCTTGAGTTTGGATCCTAATAAGCAAATAGAAACAAAAATTAAGCAATTTGAACAACAAATAAACACTGGAAAAGCAAAAAGAAAAAGGCTAAAATGCCTTGGTGCAGGGCACTAATTTTCAAAAGTTCTACTTTTGAGCTTAAAAATAATCTAACAAATAGAACCTTATGGACGTAAGACCTAAAAACAGATTTAGTTTGGACCTCAAAGAACTCATAACATCAATCAAAAAGTATTTTGAAACACATTTAAGACATAAAAAAGACTAGTGAAAAAGGCTATAATTTGACCCATACAAGTATGCAAGAAAATGTTTTGACCCATTTGCCTTTAAACAATAAAACAGACTTTGTAACTTCAAACCAGATGCTGCACTCAAAATGTGACATATTTAAGACACAAAAACATACAACTTAAGCCTCAAAACTTAGAATTAAAGGATTGCATACTATAATTAAAAATTCACCACAGATTCAAAATTTTTTTAAAAAAATAAGACCTTAAAACTACAAGTTAAACCATAAAAACTATTTAAAACTTATTAAAAGAACTAATTAGAGCTTAATTAATTTGGCTTACTGACCCAAAAGCTTTAAAACTAATTTTTACCCATTTTGGGCCCTTATGCCAAACACCCCTTAAATAAGCAAAATGTGACATATAAGTTTGAACAAATTAAAAGAAGCATTAAACAAGATCAAATAAGCAATAATGAGAACAAATAAGCACAAATAAGACAGAAATAAGCATATCTAAGCAGTAATGAGCAAATGTCATAAAAATAAGCAACAATGGAAAATGAGACTGACCTTTGCCCTTTGCTCTAAACAAGGGCTTAAACGAAATTTCTAAAAGCTCTAACCTACCCGGGTTTTTGAATAAGCAGCTATAAAATAACCCATAAGCTCTTCCTTATTAAGCTTATCATCCATAAGCTCAAAATTTCCAATTTTCTTTGAATGTAACAGTAAATTCACAAAACCTTTTGGAAAAACTTTAAATAAGTAAAACAGGTTCTAAAAGCTTAGAAAAACTTATAGAAATGGCTTGTAAATGAGGATGAGCTTAAATGCATAAAAACATATTTTGCTTAAACATAAAACTGAAATTTTCATTAAAATTTTAAAAGGTTACAATACCTTGAAATGTAAAGACAGAAATTTACAGACAAGAAATCATAAATTAAGACATTAAAAATAAAATTAAAACTACACTAAACTACTCCTAGATAACTCTCTATCTTTGTCTTCTTTCCAATTTATATGCTGTCCAGGTTCTTGCTTCATGAGTGCTTGTTGTGTTTTCATTGTGAGAGGAAACCAAAGTCTTAATCACAACCATCAATTATTTCTTGGTGCCCAATCCTTTGCATCCTAGCCTTTGATTGCTTTCGTCCAATAAAAACCCATGGGATTGCCAAGGTGGATGTGAGCCCATGTGGGGGTGGGGTTTGTTTGGGGAAGAGGTGAGGTGATAGGTTTGTCTTGGTGTTGCAGGGTGCTACAGTAGTGGGGCAAGGGTTTGGCGGGAAAGGGATGTTTTATATAGGTTTTGGGTTAACAGGGGTGAATGGTTTGGGATTTTGGCAAGATAGGTCCTTTAGGTTGTATTGTTATATTACACAGACAGTCCTTGTGGATTAACGGATGTTAAGGTTAAGTGGGTGTAGGGACTAACGATGTAAAGAAAATAGCGGTAAAGGGTTAAAAGGGCTAAAAGGGGGTTGGGACTTTTTGTTTAAAGATTGGGCCAGCGGGTTTATTTAAATGAAAAGGGTATTGGGTTATGTTTTATATAAAAGAGACTTTGGGATTTTAAGGGTTTAAAAGGGTTCTATTTAAATATAGTGGGCTGAACCGACCCACTAAAATTGGTACGGGTCGGCCCATTTTATCATGATAGGGTTTCTGGTTCGTTTTTCCATGCTCTTTCCAATGCCGTATCCCGGGGTTGACTTTGACTTCGTCTTGACTTTATTAAACGCACAAACGTTGTCGAGTCGATCCGGAAATGTCCGTTTAAGCTTCGTTTTCAATCCTTTTGTACATTTGGCTTCGGTTTTTTGCGCTCTTTCCAATTTCGCTCTTGGTTTTGTCCGGTTTGGCTTTGTTTTTGTCCTTTAGTGAATATCCGGTACCAGCACAGTACAAACACAAAAACAATAATATTTATGGCATTTTATGTGCGTTTTTGGTCGTTTAGGGTCGATTTATTAGGTAAAAGGTATGTGTAATTACACACATACCAAAATCCCCCATACTAAACTATTGCATGTCCTCACGCAATGCTATAAGTAAACACTTAGGAAAACTAAGAATCTCAATCCCCCTCGACTAATTACCTCGAAAAGGAGCTAAGTGTTCATCAAGGGGAATTAGAGAATCTATAGTTTTGAAAAGCCCCGTTTTTACCATTTTTAAATATTTACCCTTATTCACTCACATATTTTTTTCTACTTTTCATGCTTTTCTTTTTAGCAACTAATTAGAATGTTCGGGCTTTCGTTATTTTCATAACTTTAGGGTCACGAAATAAGAAGCGCCTATAGAATAATCTATAGATGTCCCAAGGATAAATTCATCGTTCTCGACTTTTCACTTGACCCAAACCAAGCTTAAAACGAAGTCACCGTTAAATATAAGTTAAAATGCTAACACTAGTCATATTTATAACTTGTAAACTTTTCACCCCCGACAATTATTATATATTAGATGAATGTGCTAATTTTGAATTTCAACTATGGATCAACGTTTTGCAAAATTGTATGCTTCACGTTCCACCCGAGAGTAATGAGTTTGAAGGCGAGATCATCCCATGTAGCGATTTTCGTCTCGGCACATCCCAACCTCGTGGCTAAGTGACCAGGCTTTTGACACCTCACAGAGACTAGTATCGAGACTCACAGACCTTCGGTTTAAAAAACTCTTAGGTTTCTCTTATATACATAGCTTATTTAAAAACTTAAAGTCAAATAGTCTAAGTTCAAAAGCATATTTAAATTTAACAAAAAGAGATCTTACATTTATTAATTCACACTTAATATTTAAACATAACATTGATGCAATTGTAACCCTCGACCTTTTAGAAGGTTGTAACATCGGTTGTGAGCCGGCAAGATGCAGCAAACTTTTATCAGCCCACAGTTTATAATTATTACTTATCATATATTTTTTTCATTTTTCATCATATTTTTCAATTTTTTTTGCATACTTTATTTCACGATATAGAGAAGACTTCTTTTTGGAAAATTTAAGTATAAATTTGAACTAAGATTAATTTTTTTTTGCTATCTACTACATAAAAATTGTTGATTTAAGTTTAATCTCCAAAAATAGCACGTATTATTAGTCTGGTTAGGAGCTTATGGGAGAAAAAGCCACAAATTACATACATGAGCTCTTAAGATTTCCAACTAATCCTTGTTTAGCATCCGACTCATACTTAACTCTATCATTTTTCGTTCTTCGCAAACATTCGCGAACGCTTAGTCTAAACGTTAAGGAACAAACTAGAGCTCAACACGCTCGATCGGGTCAAAATTTATTCTTATTCTACCCAGCAGGAAAGTCAAAATTGTGACAAAACACTTATTCTATTTTTGATAATTTTTAAATTTTTTCATTTTTTTGAAATTTTAATTTTTTCATTTTTTTGAAAATTTTGGGTGGCTAATACGGTGATTACCGACGAAAACAAGGTATGCCTGCACAATCAAATTGATAGATCCCTCATACTAGAATTAAACATTGTCCTCAATGTTTTAAGAAGGTATTATGTAAATCTAAGCCCGTTTATTAATTATGCTCAAAGCGATAAACGTTAGTCGATACAGATTAGGATATTGGATTTCCCAAATGAGGAGGGATTTGTAAGTCCGATTAGTGTTCGAAGAACCACACGTAGCCAGCGCGCTTCTCAAAACAATTTGGCGCAATCCTGAAATAAATTCAAAACACAAAACCGCAAATGGTAAGAGGCGATCCTCTATCACAACAACACTTAATTAGAATAAGAAGCAGAAGATAGAAAGATAAAGCATGGGTTACCACCCTCGAAGCGCTTGTTTTAGGTCAACTTAGCCTTGACCGAATCCCCCATAATTATCTTTCTCAAGAGGGATAGAAATAGGATGACGAAACCAAACTTTGAGTGTTTGTCTCGTGAATCAACATCTGGGCATTTATGTATGAGCATAAGTTGGAAGCTTTACACCATCGATGTGTTATGAAGAAGGAGCAGATTTCTCTAAAAGCAAGAATCAGTATTGACAATTTGTATTCATTTCAGTCCGAAACAAGGAAGCAAAAAGTGTCAAGAACTGGTAAAGGGAGGATCACGAATGAAATGCCGAAAAGAAATTCATCAGAGTGATAGTAAATATCATGGATTGGATCAATGAATTATCCCTGCGATCGAAAATCTCTTTGTTTATAGTTACGACAGAAAAAGATACTACAGAGTCGGTAACTAAGGAATCACTAGACGACGCGTGAAACTCCAATAATCCAAATTAAGGGTGGGCTGGTGTGGCAAAACTTTAGGCACCCATGAACTCGTTGGTCTCTTGTCGGAATTATCCAAAAATATCTCCACAATCCATCCCGTGAAATTTACCTGATTTGGCTCAATTCTTAATGTAGAAACATTACTTGATGGAGAAATGATTCTTGTGAGCGAGTTCCGTAGCCGAGACTCCTCCTGATAAACGGTCTCTCTCTCGGGGAGGAGCACGTGATTGATCGAAAGATCAAACATGAACGAATCATAATTGAGAAAAACTCTGTTGGAGTAGTGGTTCTGCCATATACTTTCTCTTCATATGATCGTCCCCGAGCTAGAAATGACTCTATCCAGAGACTAATCCGCATCCGAGTAGTGTATGCCACTTATATTTCTCTTCCAATTCAGCAGAAATTTTAGGATTCGGGTTATTAGAATTATCACATGTGTTAGTTCCTCAAGAAAAGTTACGAGATGTGGAGAAAACTGAGTATAACATCAGATGTAGAGCTGGATTATCTTTTAATGTTCGATACGTAGCAATAATAAGATTGACATTCACCATTTTCCAAAGGATTCGTTCTTTAATTGTCTAGAAGATATCAATATCAATCCTCAACTTGGGCATAACAATCTACATCTAGCTGACGAGCTCAGAATCGAGAGGTAGCAGCATCGACATAATTGATATCCTACATGTAGGAGAATCGTCATCATCAAGTAGATATCATCGTTAGGAATTGGACTGATCAATTTAGAGTGTCTTGGAAAGCTTCAAAGAGCGGGTAGGATTATTCAAAGAGGCCACATCACCATTTTGTTAGGAATACCTCGGCCTACATAGGCTAGGGACAAGATCATAAAACTCTATTTATTACTTCGTCTGATTCATGTGGATAGTGTCAAGATGTATCCTGTTATGAGAAGAGTTCAACGGGCTATCTCAGTTAAATAAACCGGGTCTTTGATCTTTTGTCGACTGCAACACAGAGGAAGTCTATGAAAAATATAATATATTTTCCAAGGGAAATAGAACTTTCATCGTACATCGCTCCATATCGTAGGATGAGTTAGGCTAATTCCACTTGGAGTCTTGGTATATTCTGTCAACTCTCGTTTCGTTTCGCACATCATCAACAATCTGTGAGCAATTCTAGCACCGTCCTCGGACTTGAGATGCCCTTACTTTCAGAAATTGTCCAGCTTTGCATAACCTTCGGTGTTTTTGAAAAGAAATCGATTAAATTTTCTTTAGAAAAGTTATTACTATCGATTTCATTTAGGTTTTAGGTTGCCCCGCATCCAATGTCATTTCTGAGGAAAGGTTGATGATGAGGGAGATGGGGTTGAAATTGGTCAAAACCAATAACGAATTGTAATCGGGAATTTTGATTCATTCGGTTGACAATCAAAACCGTCTTTATGAGGACCCCGTTATTTTCACACAAAGAATATGTTGTTGAAAACTGGTAAACGCTTGTGGGAAGGGAACTCATCATAGTCTTGCTTGCTCAGACGGAGTCCATGCTATAACAAACAGCATTTGAGGTGGACAATAGTAAACATATACGCATCTGTTCCCACAGATTACACAAGGATATTGTTGTTTTTTTTAAATTTAATTTCTTTATAAACCCCCCCCACTGTGAGCTCAGGAATATGTGCGGAGTTGGTTAAAACCAAGTCTTGATTGTAACAGGGACCCCTGATCAAAGACGGGTGTGTTCTTGCTTTGACAAATCGAAACCCGGATGAGAGTTTTTCGCGCATCAACAAAATTGCATACGAGTATGCTCTCATAATGGCTGTTGTCGAGGTGCGTTGCAAATAATAGTTCGTTCTCTCCATGATAAGGTAGGGATTTTGTTCATGAGACAAACCATTTCCCGACTTATCACGCTACAAACCGTGTTATTTCCACCAATTATACGGGGACCCCACAAAACGAACAACCATATGGTTAAAACGAAAGACATGCTGGAGGAATTAAAACACTAAGAGTGTGATAGAAAAAAAGAATTTAATTGTCAAAGAGGTTAAAGCGATATTTTTGGTTTTTTTTCGTTTATTTACAACATATTTTAATAAGGACAATTGAGATCGAATAATTAAAAAAAAAAAAAAAAACGATAACAAATGCTTCACGGAAGCTCTTTACAAGAGAAAAAATGCACAAAGGAGCGGATTAAATGAGCAAGGAAGCGTTGAAGCCTATAACTTTCTCCTTTAGGTTTAGTTCTCGGATAACCCTTTTTTATACTCCCTCTTAAGATGTCTAATCTCATTAAAGGTGAGGGATTTCACAATACGGTGAAAAAGGAAGTTTTTAACTCTTTTGGTTTGTTGAACTTTATTTACTTTTGTTCGGGAGCTTATTATGATAATGCTTCAATTGAAAGCATTATATTGATGATTTTTATTGATAATTAAGGATAATGTTTTATATTTTTGATTTTTTTTAAATAAATGAAAAATATTTTTGTATTTTTATATTTTTATAAAAATAAGAAGAAAATATTCACAAACGAAATTGATAACTTCACGAGGAAGTGTCTTCAAGACACTAATCGTCAAACCGTAACGATATTGTCGCAACACACCTCCCCGGCAACGGCGCCAAAAATTGACAGATTCCTTTTAATACATATAAATATATAATAAATATATATATATATATATATATATATAAATATATAATAAATAGGATAATATCAATAATAGTAGTAGTATAGTATTCCAGAAGTATCTGTCTCTCACTTCGTTACCCACAAAGTTCAAAACCGGACCCGGGTCGTTCTTCCCAACGAGGCGTGAATGGAAAATCGAGTCGAGGTTTGAAAATGGTGCTTGAATGATCAAAGATTTGATTTGGTTATCTATTTCTACAAATAAAATGCAAAAACAAGTAAAAGAAAACCTAAAACGAAAGCAATTTAAGTTAAAACCTAAAACGGGAACGTAAAAACGCGACGTAAAACCCTAATTTATCAAAATTAATTCCTAAAATGATCTTTTTGACTTTTATAGGTCCTAATTGACTAAAATGATAGAATAAAGAAAACGAGACCAAAAACAAAAATGATTTAAGCTTAAAAACACAAAAAACGTGAACGGGATCAAAACCCGTTCTTTAAAAAATCGAAATCTAAAATTTTAACTCTACGGATGCAAATTTAATTTTCCTAGGTCCTACATGATAAAAGAAAATTTAAAAAAAAAGAATTATATTTTTTTGATTTTTATTTAATTTTTTATGAACTAAAAACTGTTTTAAAAAGAAAATTCATTAAAAATACTAAATTAAATGGGAAAAATCTGAAAAATTAAGAAAAAGTAGTTTAAACAGTGGGCTATCTATGAAAAATAAAAGGAGCAAAAGAGCTTATTGAAATAAGCAGCAAATAAGCAAAATGGGGCTTAAAGCAAAATATGGCTAAAAGGGCTTAAATATTAAACTAGGTAATATTAGAAAAGAAAAAGACCCTAGGGCAGATGGTGTGTGGTGCATGTGTTAAGGCTTGGCTATAGAAGGGGGAGGTCATGGGTTCGACCCCCATGCCTTCCTTTTTTGAAAAACATTTTTTTTTCATTTTTCTTTTTTAAAAACTTGAACATTAAACAAATATAAGCAGCTAAGAAACTTTTTTCAAAAAGTGAAAATAAGCTGAGAAATAGGGTAAATAAGCTAACAGTTTCACTATTTTAACTAAGTGACTACTACACTAACTGTTAAGCTACTAGAGGATAAAATAAGCTAAGGAGAATCACAAATAAGCAAAGACATATAAGCACTAACATCTAATAAGCAAATTCAAACAAAAATAATCAAATAAAAACAGGTAGAAAAGCTAAAAAATCAAATAAGCAAATTTGCAAAACTTAACAAGCAGACAGCCTAGGAGGCACCTTTTGGGGCTTATTTTTAAGCACCTAGAGGAAACTTAGGGCTAAATGAGCTATAACCACCCAGCCTGAAAGCTTATCCATGGCTTCCTATACCTCAAATGAAAAGATTTATGAAACTAAATAAGCATGAAAAAAAAAAGGGCTTGGAAAAATGCTGCTTACAAAGATGCTTGGTTTTTGGAAATTTTGTAAAGTCAAAGAGCTAAAAGCAGGCTCAAAAATAAGCTGTTAAATAAGCTCCAAAAAGAAAACCAAGTTAAAACAGATTGAGTGTAACACCAAAGGAGCTTGTGCTCAAAATTTTAAAAGCTAAAAACCATTTTTAAACATCTGATAATTGAAATTGAAAAAGAGGGTTTTGAAACTTAAAACTGACTTAACAATTTTTTTGGCAGAAAATAACAAAGCACAAGTAAACCTTAATGGACTGTTAACTACTGCAATATACACTTAAAAATAACACAAAAACACACTTGACAACAAGTTTTGAAAGCTTAATCCAAAAAGCACTTCTTGGCTGTTTTAAACTAACAGTTTATGGACACCCTTTTAGAAAAACTTGAAAACAGTGTATGAGACTTAAAACTTAAGAAAAATATATTGAAAATAGCTTAAAAAGGCTGGCCAAAGTATACCAAGTGACCCAAAGGTTTTTAAACACCTTTTGGCCCACTTTGACAGGTTAACCCAAACCCCTTTAACATTTGATTTTTCATTTTAAAGCTTAAAACAGATTATATGAAGACTTAAAACATGATAAGAGATTAATAACTAAACTAATTAAGGACATATAAGCAAAATCCTAATAGAAATAAGCACTTTGATATCAGATAAGCTATAGAGCAGTTTTAACTAAAATTTAAGCAGTTTAAATGAAAAACTCGGACAAAGGAAATCTAATTAACAAGTGAGCATCAACTAGAAACTAAAGATACTAATAAGCATAAACAAGCACATAATAAGTAGGAATAAGCAAATGCACAGGAAACAAGCTAAAAAGGAAATGAGATTAAAAAGTGAGAAAAAGGGAAATGTACCTTATCCCTTGCTTAAACAGGGAATAAATGCTCAAATGAGCTAAATCTACTAGCTCAGCTTATAAATAGGCTGTCAACACCCATAAGCACTTCCATTGTTTGCTTATCATCCAAATTAAGCTTAAATACCAACCTTTTTTTAGTGAAACAGTAAAGTGATAAAGAGTTGTTGTAAAAGCCTTTATAAGTAAAACAGTGATACGAGCTTATTAGAGCTTATGAGAACAGTAAATTCAAAAGTAACATTCAATGATAAGACAGAATTTAGGATAACTTAAAAACTTGAATTTTGCATTAATATTAAAAAGAGTACAAGGTTTAAAAACTTAAATGACTGAATTTTAAAGACTAAAAACACAAATTTAAAAACATTAAAAATTATATTAATCTACTCCTAGTTATCCTTCTACTTCTGTCTTTTTCTTCTTTATATAAGCTCCAAGGTGTGCTTCTTTAGAGAGAGGCTTCATAGCTGTGTTTGTTGTGTGAGGTGAAAACCCTAAGTCATCTTAGCCATTCATTTATCTTTGTGCCCAAGCAAACTCATCACGACCCTTGATTCTTTGTCCTTGTGCTCTGTCCAATAGGGCGTTTCAAGATTGCCAAGGTGTTTTTTGTAGGTTAGTGAGGTGGGGTAAGGTGTGGGGTTCATGGGTTTTGGCTGGTAATTGCAGTTTGAAGGTAGAAGAGACAATAAACATACCTTTGGGGTTTTGGGGTACATGTGGTATGCTGTTTGATGCAGGGTTAAAGGTTTTGAGTTATGACAGAATTAGTCCCTCATCTTGTTACATATTATCACACGTATGGTCCTTTATGATAAAAAAAAGGGGTGTTGGGACTTGCCAGGTTTGGTCCCTCAACATTATATGTTGTTTGTCATGGAAGGACCTTTTGTGGTGAGAAGGATTAGGAATGTGTCAATAATATCCTTAAGGTGTATGGTTTGTTGCAAATTATCTTGGAAAATAACGACAGTTTAAGAGGTTAAAGGGATAATGGACATAACGAGGATTATCTTAGTTATGGTTTTTGGGCCTTTTCTTGTTTATTTGCGCGTTGGTGTTTTTAAATGGGAAATTGGGTGGGCTTTTTTAAGAAGCCTTAAGCTTATGGTAGTCCATGATATTAACCCTTAAATGGGCTGCCCCGACCCATAGATGGGTGCGGTTGCCTCTTTAAAATTCTTGTTACTGCTTTGGCTTGACCATTGACTTTGACGGTGGTTGGACTTTTAACTGTTGACTTTTTGGTTTTTCACCTTTTCCATTCCGTGCTCCAGTTTTGTCGGGTTGCTTCGTTTTTTTGTCCTGTATAGTGAATATCCGTACTACACAACACAAACACAAAAACAAAGCAATAAATAATTCATTAATGTGCGTTTTGGTCGTTTAGGTCTTTTATTAGGGTAAAAGGTAATGTGTAAATTACACACATACCAAAGTCGAACGAATGTCTCCGATAGTCGGAAGATCGATTCAATATGGTCCCTTGTTTCTCGAGAATCGAGAATACTCAAGAGATGTAAGATCCCATTCGTTTGTAAAAACGGCTTGACCATTGTATGGAATTTTGAGAATTTGACTTAATTGAGCGAGAGTAAGTGTTATGAATTTGTGTTGAATCATAAAGGAGATAACAAGGTAACCATATTCATCGGTTTGTACCGTGACTTGGCTATAGAAGTCGAATGTTAGTAAAGAGACGCTCGATGTTGTTGGATTTGTAGTAAGCTTGATCAACAACACGACCTTCGTGAATGTTGTGGTTTTCAATAGGTTTGTAGAATTGGGCAATGGTATGTGAGATGCCAGGAATTTTGGATACTTTTGGTATGTAGGATTTAGTGAGGGATATATCGGTTGTAGTAGCTTTTGGCATTTTGTCACCTAAACAAGTAATCAACAACATAAAATGTTACAAAAAAAATATAATAAGGAAAATAAAGTTTTGAAAAGTAACAAATGTGGGACAGGGATTACTTCGACTCTAAAAATAAAAACCTAAGAAGTGATCCATATGTTCCTTAATTTATTTTTTGACTTAATCTAGGATGTCGAAGAATATATATTAGTTATATATTTCAACATTAAGACAATAACCCAAACACTCCCTTATCAATATAAAATTTGTCTAAGCATGTCAAAAATTATGTATTAAATGTATATTTTTTTTGACAAGTATAAGTTTGTTATTCATGACTTGACAAGAGTTAAATAGTGTTTGTTTTGACTAGAAATCATGCTTTAAAGCATTAAACCAAACGCCCATTTATTTGATGTCATTTATAAGATATATTAAGATATATATGAATTATATATCTTGATGACTTTTTTTTTTTTTTTTTTTTTTTTTTTCCTTTTTTTCATACAAGTTTGTTAAGTGTTTATACACGTGACAAAACTATGGTGATGGTCATTTTGACTCTAAAAATTGTTCCTAAGAAGTGATCCAAACACTCCTTTATCTTTATAGAATTTTACTCATTGATTTAAAAGATGTATATATGTATGTTTGAATAATCAATACTTGATTATTTTTATCATGTTTAGGCATTTATCAACAATGTGTAAGTTTAAGAATGCCTATGTGCAAAAATCCGGCTATGTGTTCATGTGTATACATGTTTCAAAATTTTTTGACTCAATAAGTGTTTTGATTTAATTCCTATCAAGGTTGTAGTGATATTAGACTATGGGAAATATTATAGTTTATAAAAATCTAGATCAATATAAAAAGTATGAAATAATGAGAAACACCCACTTTTGATTTGAGCAAAATTGAATGAAATCAAATAAAAAGAAATGATGAAAACTTACAATAGATGTTGTTGATTGATTTGTTAGTGATTACCCCTTGCGAATTTTGGTTAATTGGATGATTTGAAGTTTTGATTTTGATGGTTATGGTGTTGGGTTTTTGTCACAGTGAGTGGGAGAGGAGAAGAAGAGTGAATGATGAGTTTGGCATAAAAATTCATCTGAAAGGGGGTGTTTGTTTTCTCAGATAGGCGGTTCCCTTAATTAATTAAGGGGGCCGCCCTTTTTACACAGCCGGTCCCCTTAATTTTAAGGGGGCCACCACCTGAAAGACCCTTTTTTTTGCCCGAAATTATATGATCCCTATTATTAGTAATATATATTTATATATATATTTAGTTGTTTTAATGGGCAAATAAACTTAACATTGTGTTTCAATGATAAAGGTGATAATTGACATTTTAATTAACCTTTCGTTAAAAAAAATTCTTGGATTATTTCAGACGAGATAATCAAGACGTCAATTTAAGAGGTGATTTAGAGATAAGATTTCTTGTAAGGAGGAGGAATTAATTTCTTCAAAGAAAAAGAAATTAATTGATTCGTTTTGAGATGAGACAAGAATGGATAGCAAAGATAATGGAATAGTAAGACGTGGTTGAGAATATCAACAAGTTGATTCCGATAGACGTAGATCGTCGAGGTCGAAGGGAGTTTGTTTCATCCATAGTGTGTCTATGATCTTCGCGCGACTAATCCTACTTCTATGTTAATTGTTAACCACTAACTTGCTCTTCTTCATCTACGTGAGTTTACTATGTGGTCATAGAAGATTTCCATTTTGTAGATGTATGACTATAATCTATGCAAAAGAGTAGTTTATAATGAACTAATTTCTTTAAAGCTAGAAAACCAACAAATGATATTTCTAGAGACTACACTATCTTCTAAGAACTAAGTATACTACATCATCATAGACATTTACTTATAATTTATATTCTACGAATACGAAAAGTGAGACGTACCTTAGTATTTTAGAATAAGCTATTGGGAATAAAATGCATCAAGTCATTCCCACTGCTAGTTGTTTAAGTTTCCCCTGCCAGAATACTTCCCACTGCTAGTGTATTTTTGCCATTGTCAGTTCCTACTGCTTGAAGACTTGCCACTGCTGGATAAAGATAAGAACAAG
>BQNB010059531.1:0-33537 GCA_026074375.1 Tanacetum coccineum | reverse complement strand
AAATTGTTGTACAGATCATCAAAGCTCATTATTTCAAGATCTGGTTTATTTCTCCACACCACAACATGAGTGTTCCATTCAAAAGGCAGACTTCTCAACAAGTTTAAATTGAGATCATCTTGAGAAATGTTTTCCCCAAGATGGCCAACTGGCTAACAATTTTCTAAAGCCTGTTAAAGACAGAATCAAGTGACTCTGTGCTTGGAGAGTTGAAGTTCTTATAACTCTGCTTCAGAAGTGTCTTTTAAGTCTTCTTTATGCAATCATTGCCACCAAATCGTGTTTGTATGGCAGCAAACAAAGTCTTGGCATCCTTGTATTGATTAAAAGTCAATTGATGTTCATTGGGAAGTGCCATCAGCAACATACTTCTTGCTTTTACATCATTCTTCTTTTGGGCCTTCTCTTCAGGAGTAAAAGGACCTGGTATCATTGAAGTAGAAGTACCATCAACATTTGCTGTTGTTCAGGCTGTTGGTTTGAAAGAGTTGCCATTCTCTATTACATCCCATAGAGCATAGTCTTGAATTTGAAAGTATTGCTCTATTTTGAGTCTCTACATTTCATATTTACCTTGCTTGAGAAGTGGCAGTTTTGCAGCAGCATTGGTTTGTGTAGTTTCTAGATCTATCTCTTTTGTAAAAAGAGTTCTTCTTGATTATTTCTTCTAGATCAAAGTTTCAGAACACAAGGCTCTGATACCACTTGTTAATCCTAACTAGATCTTGCAAATCTTGTAAAAGGGTTAGTTGTATTGAATAGATTCAAGACAACTATGCTAGAAACTTTGTTGATACTAAAGAGTATGCAGAATCTACTCTTTAATACTTAGAAGAATATCTATGTAATAGTAAACTGTGATGCAGTAGAATGAATAAACAATGAATATAATCAAAAAGTTTCAATATTATTATGATGAATAATACGAGTACTCTGTCTAGTACTAGGGTTTACAACCTTGAAGCTACAAAGAAAGACTGATTGATGTGTTACTAAACCATAACCTAAGATCTTCTTTTATACACCAAGGAGTCCTTTACAAGATAACAATGAATCTTCTAAAACATTAAGCTTATATGCATATATTTTTAAATATATAGAATATACACAAGATAACTAATACATATCTTTTAACACGTCTTTACACCTCTTCACATGTCTTTATCTTCATGCAGTCTTCAGTCTTTATCAGCAGTATAAATCCCTTCAGCGGTGTTAAGTTTAGTACTAGCAGTACTAACTTATACCTAGCAGTGCGAACATTCTTCTAGCAGTACTAACTGGTTTATACTGCCAGTTATGACTTAAGCAATACTAACACTTTGACTTGGCAGTACTAAGTCTAATTAGTTTAATTCCCAACAAACTCTAAACTAAGTTTAGTCTACTCATGTTAAGTATATTATTATACTCACGGATATATTTCATCAGTCATATGCATTTCATTTCATTACTTTTACGTAAACTATATAAACTTGCATGATTTGCATGCATGAATACATAAATACCCAACACTTCACCACCTTTTACATACTTGCATAACTACACCTTATACTTTTAAAAACTACACAAACCCCCTAACCTTCTAGAAATTCGACAACAATAGAAGAGGTAAAACAAATATGTTTTCAAGTTTAAAAACACCACATTACCATTTAAATCCTAAGTCACATGTGTATAGTAACCAAAACACTATTACCCTCTTCCCCCTCCTTTCCATCCACTTTTACATTCCTTAATACCTAAACAAGTCTTTCCCAAAGTGTTAATACATTAACATGTGATTACTAGTTTACCATTCAACTTTCCCTAATGATTTCTTATATAAAAAAGTCACCTCACTCTTCTCATTTCACCTCATTCAAACACACATTTCTCTCTAGTTTTTGGCAAACAACAAGAAAGAAGAAAGGGTTGTGCAAGATTTAGTAGCAAAGGGTATAAAACAAGGGTTTTGGAAGCATAAAAACTAGGTTTCTTAGTTAGTTTGGGTAATATTGCATACTTAAGCATCCATCTTTGTAAGTATCATTATTTTCATATTAACATACATTTTTCACACTTCATATATGATTTATAACTCCTTAGTATGCTTTTGTATAAGAGAAATGTGTTAAAAAGGTTGTTTTATAAACCCTAAACTAGTGAATTTTTTTATGTTAACTTAAGTGCTTGTAACGACCACTTTAGGATAATCCATAAGCAAAACTCTTTTCAAAATATATTAACATAGTGTGTTAACTAAATATTTAGAGGTGCCCAAAAGGATTCAGGTTCGTTTACATTTTTGAATGATTTTTACAAGATTAGTGTGAAAATATGAGTTCTGGACTTTGAGTGTAATTATGAGCCCTTTAAGAGTAGTTTAGCATTTTGAACTGGTTGAGACTTCTGTAGATAAGACCTTAACATAAACTCAGTGAGTTAAATCAAGCCGAGGGGATAAAAATTGAGTGAGTTATGACTAAAACAAAATCAGCAACACAAATTGTCCAAAAGACAACAGGACCTTTGTGTCTTCTAAGACCCATATAGACCCTTAAAATTTGGATTCACTTTACGAGACTTACATGGTTGGAAAGATAACTCAAAAACCTTTAACCTAGGCTTTTGAAACACATCGTTTCAGTAGAAAACGAGTGAGATACGGTCCTATGAAATCAGGAAAACCCTAATTCGAACAAGCTATTTTATTAACTTTCTTATATAAAACACATGTAAATTTATTTGTAAAGTATATTTTGAACTTAGAAAACCTTAGACACAAGCATAGTAGGTTGAGAAAAATATTTATAAAACTAATATGCATTTAGTACACTCATATTGTTTTAAAAAATATTGCTATCCTATTTCACACACATACATATACACGATATAGATCAAGGAGAAGAAAGAAAGATGAGGGTTTAGAGAGAGAAAGAGTTAGAGAGAGAAAGACTAGGAGAGAAATAGAAGGATCATGTAAACCAAGAAATGAACCAACATCCTCCCAAACATGCTTGGGAGGGTTTATATAGTGACAATAGGGCCGGACCCTATTTGGGATTTCCATAGGCCAAAACAAAACAACTAATGGGCTTTAAGCCCACAACATAGGCCCAATTAGCTTAGATAATTCCCATAAACTATAATAATCCTATACAAGGTTCAGGAATAAAAAATGACCATCACTTTACTAAAAACTAAGGCTAACAATCGCCCCTTAAGGGGTGGTTTCACGCTTAAACTATTTATCCATTATCACAGGATTCGGGGAAATAAAAAAATACCATTACTTTACTAAAAACTCAAGGCTATTCAATACAGCACCTCAATTGGGTGGTCATTACACATATTGCTTCTATTCTTTGACGTTGTAGTTAGAATAATAATGACCATCACTTTACTAAAAACGAGGCTAACAATCTACCTCTAAGGGGTGGTCATTGCACTTATGGCTTCACCCATGTGACGTCGTAAATCTTGGAACCTTGTACTCTTGGGAATTCCTTTGAAGTTCCTTTTGCATGCTTGTGATCTTGGATCTTTTGATCTTTAGTCTTGATATCTAGATCTTTAGCCTTGAGATAATCTTGGATACTTCTTGGCGTGAATAACTTCTTAACAAACATACTCATACTTAGACATTACTTAAAGGTTAATAATCTCCCTCAACATAGATCTTTAACTTGATCTGCTTGCAATCATATACTTGATGTTCGTTGAGGAAGATTTTGTTTATCAGAGCATGCGGAAGTGTATCAATAAAGTTCATAGCTTTGATTGATGTCTTGAATATATCCTTGAGCTTAGAGTATGAGCATGTGGCCTTGACGACACTAGGACGGATGTGAACTTCTACCATCAGTACCTGCAAATTATGTTAGAATCATAACAGTATGAACGAATATGGCTTTGTCATTTGTCGAAGTTTGGTTGCAATAATCTCCAGTACTCGTTTTTATAGTATAAATATTGTACATGTGATCCAGTAGATTCAAAGAATCTCCTTGACAGAGTTTCCGGTTGTACTAGCCTGTTCTCATTATCGGAACGTCCCAAAGATGACAGCACAATAAGAGTGACTCAGTTAGTTACTGTCTTACTGATTGAGTCATCAATTCGTTCCCTAGACCAAAATCAATATCCGGTTGTCACAAACTTGATTCATATATAATCTCGCAAGTCACCTACCGTAGTGCTGTTTGATGTTGACACTGGCAGGATTTCCATTCGTCACTGTTAATACTAAAGAGTATCACTCTGAATGTTTTGGCAATATCACGAGGATAATGTGTAGGACTCTTGTACAACTTATGTTCTTAATGATGAACAACAATTGTTTATGGAATTTGTGTCCTAATGAGATTTTTGATTGATCTCGTTGGCTCTAGACTCTATAAGTGCACATTTGTTATTTGGTGATCGGAGGCTGGAGTGGACTGCCCTTTTCAATATCAACAATCTCGTAGTGAAAAGTCGATAGAAATTTATTGATCTCCGTGAGAAATGAAACAAACTTCTTTTGTGAGAAGCCTGAGTAGCTAGGAGGGTTGTGTCTTGCATCACTGGGTCCATGATGACTTGTCTTCAATATCAAAATCATCATTGTCATTACCGATAGATTATGCATTGACCCGGTTTCTACCTAAAGGTGTGTGGAGGGCTTCTTTCTTTACACCCTTTATCCATACAGTTCTTTTTCATTCTTCAACCCCTTCAATGTTAAACAAACACGTCCTCATTATCACCATGTTGGGATTATTCTGGTGATAACTCATGCCTTGGATAATTTTTTTCCTGTTCTCACTTTATTCCTTTTTCAATCATACCTAAGGACTTCTACTCTATCTATTAGAGTGTCCTTGGGTAGATCCCTCCGGTTCTGGCTGGATCATGGAACATAATACCTATCCTTATCCGCCTTATATCTCCTTGATTATCATCAGTTGGTCGGTCATTGGGTATTACCATCATAGCCATAAAACCATTTTGAAAAATCAATCAACGTGTTTGAGAAATCATTTGATACACATTGAAAGTTTTTAGTTTCAGCAAAAAGCCCCCCCTACACATATGCACCATCTTATAAAATAGTTTTGCACATGCGAGGACGGGAACGCATTTATAGATTAAGTTCGTATCCATATTAAAGCTTTATGGCACTTTTTAATCTTACTATATCATATTAAGCTTATTGAACACTTTTTAGTCACTATTCTCCCCCTAAAAAATTGCATATGTGGTGACAATTTTTGAATAACTAGTGAAGTAAAAAACAAGTTAATGTCCGTTAATTTACATGAGTCTAACAAAGTCTTGGGAGAATAGGAGTACATGCTGAATGAATCTTATGATTATACTCCCCCTCAATAATTGCATATGAGTGAAAACTTGGAGTGGGAGTTTGTTGAGCACATAATTTTAAAAGAATTTGAAAATTTCTTTTTTTTAAATATCTTGAAAAAAATATGCTTTATTGGAAAATGATTTTAGTATATATCATATAGTAATCATTTCTTAGTGTTCTCTTGAGCATTTAAAAACATTGAATGTTTATAAGTACAATGCTCAAGAACGAAGAAAAATGTGGATCTTCTCGTTCTTTAGGATTAATGTACGCATCTATTGAACCATTTTCTTCTTTGGAGACCGAAGTCTTAAACGTATTTATTAGAAGTCATAGAGAAAAATTTGAAGAGACATGTTTTGAAAACTTTTGAAACTCTCGCTCGAACTTCATTTATACACCCTTGTTAATATTAATCAACATTTCTAGGTGCGTAAATGTTATCGATTTAGGAGAGACATGTCGGAGAAGATTATATTTGGTATTTTTGGAAAAAAATTGATTTTGTATTTTGCTTTATAGGTTGTATAATTTTTATATTTTCTTTTCTTGGTTGTAAACTTTTTGTATTTTGTTTTTCTGATAAATATATACAAAGAATTACTGTAATTGTGCAAGACGTTCAAGATCTTGAGGAGAAAAACTGCGCATACCAAGGAGAAGACCAAATAATTAAACCTATTCGCTGGAAGGGCTTTGGTGAAGAGGTCAGCCAATTGGTAATCAGTCTTGACAAAATATTGTTCATTTGTACCCTTTTCCACATGCTCTTTTATGAGATGTAGCGGATTGCGATGTGTTTTTGTTTTAAGAAGTTGGATGGGTTTGCAGGATTTGGGCTGCATGTGTGGATTTCGAATCACAATAGATATGAATCATGTTGAAAGTGAAAGCCATAATTCGTTAACTGTGTTCGCATTAAGAGGACTTGAGCACAACAAGCGGATAGAGACACATATTCAGCTTCCACGGTTGACAGCATTATACAGTCTTGTTTCTTCGAGGACCAGCTCACCATCTTTTCACCTAATAATTGAGTTCCGCCAGAAGTACTCTTCAAGGAGTCTTGACATCTCGCATGATCATCTGAAAATCCGGTTAGTTTAAAACCAGAATCCTTCGTATACCAGAGACCCATATTGATGATTCCCCGAAGATAACGAAAGATCCTTTTTACCTCCTCGAGGTGCTTCTCGGGTGGCTGAGCCTAGTACCGAGCACATAGACAAGTAGCATGTATAATGTCTGGTCTGCTTGACGTAAGATACAACAGGGCACCGATCATGCTTTGATATTTCGTTGCATCAACGGGAGTCCCATTCTTGTCAAGGTCAAGCTTGTTTTTGGTCTCCATTAGGGTACCAACAGGATCACAAGTTTCCATTTCATATTTTGCAGGATTTCTAGCACGTAGTTGGACTGGTTTATAAAGATGCCACGGGGGATTGGTTAACTTGTAAAACAAGGAAAAATGTTATTTCCTCCATGATCGACATTTTGAAGCGACTTTTCATAAGGTCAACAAATAATTTGGTATACATAGGGTTTGTAGAACCAAAGAAGATGTCGTCGTCAAAGCGTCTTGTAAATCGAGTTAGATCAATGGTTCCTTTGGAGAAGCTGTTTCGTATGAGAAACTTTGACAATTCGTGTACCATGCCCTCGGTGCCTGCTTTAACCCATAGAGTGCCTTCTTCAGCTTGTAGACATGGCTTGGAAGATCAGCATTGATGAAACCTTTAGGTTGACAGACATACACATCTTCCTTTAACGAACCATGTAAGAAAGCAGATTTCACTTCCATTTGGAACACTATGAATGATTTGTGTGCAGTGTAGGCCAAAATATCTTGATAGCTTCCATCCTAGCTACCAGAGCAAAGAATTCTTTAAAATCTATTCCTTCCTCTTGGCGGTACCCTCTCACAACCATGCGAGTTTTGTTTTTTATGACCATGTTTCCTTGATCGAGCTTGTTTTTTAATAACCATTTCAGAGTTAGGGGTTTTATGATGTTTGGAAGAGGAACTAATTCCTATACATCAAGCCGTTTGAGCTGGAGAAGCTCATCTTGCATTGCATCAATCCATCCAGGATCGATCATAGCTTCTTTGACATTGTGGGTTCCATAATGCTCATAAACAATGCATAAATGCACATTTCACCATCTGCCCGTAGTTGATTTCTTGTCAATACTGACTGTGAGGGTTCTTCTATCACTTGTTCCAGAGGGTTATCCTTAGTCAATTGATAGTCATGTTGGTAAGGTTGATAGAACATATGCATGTTCGATGGATCCACATATTCAGATGATGATTTAGCAGAACTTATAGATGGTGGAGCAAATGGATTTATGGATGTATTCTCATCGAACATTGCATTATGAACATTTTCAGCAACTGCTTTAGTTTGGAGATGTGGTTGATTATCTTGTTGCTTAGAATGTTGTTGTAGTTCGTCAACATCCTGTGAAGTGTTTGGAATAGTTGGAGCTTGTGAAGATGAATTTGTTAGAGTCGGTGTAGAGTGTGTAGTTGTTGTAGATGCGTTTGAGGTCTGAAGATTCTGAGTTGCTAGAGCAACATGAGCAGTTCTTGGAGCATCTGACTGTTGACTACCAATATAATCATAATACATTGCTACAAACAAGAGATCCAATTCACATTCATTTGGTTTTTGAGATGTTATTGTTGACGGAGCATAAGTAAGATCGAGTCCTGAACTGATATGTCCAGAAGTCATTCCTTGAAGCTCGGGTTTTGAACTGCGTTGTTCAAAAGCCATCGCTAAAAGCTTATCAAATGTTACATTCATCATCTCCATGATCCTCTTTGTCCGTTAGTTGTAAACTCTATAAGCACATGCAGTTGCAGAGTAACCAAAGAAAAATCCTACATCACCTTTCGCACCAAGCTTCCCAAAATCTTTGCGATCATTCTTGGGATAACAGAGAGCCCTGAATACATGTAGAAAGGAAATATCTGGTTTTCTATCATTAATAATCTCATGCGGTGTTTTGTCAAATCTTCGATAAATTAGGGAACGATTTTGAGTGTAGCATGCAGTAGCAATCGCTTCAGCCCATAAGAATAAAAAAGCACAAGAAAACATCAACATTGTTCTGGCAGCCTCTACTAACGTCCGATTTCTTTGTTCTACGAATCCATTTTGTTGAGGAGTTTGAACAGATGACGTTTGGTGTGAGATGCCAACATCGTTAAAAAAACTTTAAGCATGTGATTCTTGAATTCTGTGCCGATGTCGATTCTTACAATAATGACTGGAGCTTGTAGAAGGACTTGAATTTTCTTCAGGAAGGTTTTGATTACTTCTAGTGCTTCATCTTTTGATATGAGAAAGTGGACCCAAGTGTAACGAGAGTAGTCATCCACTATCACCCGAACATACCGCTTCCCATTTATACTTTCGACTCTCATTGGCCCACACAAATCCATATGGAGAAGGTGTAACCTCTGCTTTTAGTTTGGAACAGGTTTTGGTTTGTGAGGTGCCTTTTTGCTTTTTCCCTGCTCATATGAAGGACATCAATGCTCTTTTGTGTATTTGAATTTTGGAAGACCGGTGACGAGATTGTTTTTAGCAAGATCATTTATGGTGTCAAAATTTAGTTGGGATAAACGTTGATTCCATAACCACGACTTGGTTGATGTAGCACGAGCCATGAGGAAAATAGGAGATATAGAGGCCATTTCATAGAGGTTGATGGTGTAAAAATTTGTAGTGCGATTTCCTTTCAACAGATCAACTCCTTTAAAATTTTTGATGAAACAGGTGTTTCTTCTGAAAGAAACCTCTAGATCTAAATCACAGAATTGTCCAACCGAGAACAGATTGTATCCCAAGCCCTCAATGAAGTATACCCGTACAATCAAGACATTCCTCTATTGAAGATCTCCATAACCTAGAATTGAAGCAACATGATCATTCCCAAAGCGAACAGTACCCATAAACTTCCAAACAAAGTTGATGAGCAACTTCAAATTCTCGGTTATGTGCTTGGAGCAACCCGAGTTGACACCCCATAAACAAATTTGGATAACCTGCTAAGAAAAAAAGTAGAGTTTAGAAACCTTTTGGTTGTAGGTTCCTGAGGGTTAGATGCACTTTCATCATCACACACAGAGGTGTCAGACTTATACTCAGAGTCACTAGAGTCAATTAATTTTTCACTATGGTAAAAAATTCTTCCAGTTGGTGACCACCTAAGGCAAAATCTAAGTGTTCTAGGCCTAGGTGAAGCAAGTCTTTCTTTGGAACCTAACTTCTTAGACTTCTTGACTTTTGGCTTATGTTTCTTATGATTTTCATTATTTGAAACATTTTCACTTTGGTTATTAACCCAAGAATTCATGCCATTCACATAATTAAGCACACAGACATCATGATTAGCAGTAATCAAACACTGCTTACACATAGTACAAACAACTTCAGGGTTATCATTTCAAATTGCAAGCTTAATTTTATTACATTCAAATGACATATGTGTCTGATTCTTAGAAAGCGATAATTCCTAGGGTGTTCTTCTACTTCAACTTTTTTATTCTTAATGCAACTACTCTTAGACGCAGAGGGAACCCTATCATTCTTTGTATTGCTCCTAGGCTGTGGTCTTCTGGTCTTAGTAGTGCTTTCTACTCCTATAGAAGATAAACCATTTGAGTTAGAATTCACATCGTTCTTAGTGATGACATGAGGTTGTGAAATAGTGATCGGTTTTGTCCTAACACTTTCTTTGACTTGTTTGTTAGGCACAGAGTTGTCTTCCCTAGAATTCTTAAGAAGGTTAATCCTAAACATTCCTGAGGCAATCACATTATCGTTCTTCACAACTTTTGATTCTTGTGTTTTTGTACCGAGTGTGAAGTGATTGGTTTTTGAAATCAATTGTCTCAACAGCCTTGGAGAAGAACCGAGTTTTTGAAGATTTTGGTCGTTCAAATTGAAACGCAGTCAGTTGTCGAACAACTGATTGGTTTCTGAAAGGTTGCAAAGGCAGTTTCCCCAAGTTTGATGGTTTTGCAAACTTAGTATTCACACTCGTACTTTTGACTGTGTTATTTTGTTCAAAAGTCTTGGTGTGTAATTTTTCTCTTAACTTAGCATTTTCATAAATCGTATCGTTAAGTTTTTCTTGCAAAGAGTCAGTTTTTATTTTGGTTTGAGCCTGTGTCTTTTTGATAGAATCAAATAGGTTATGGTATAGCCTTAAGATGTTCATTCTCTTTTTCTAAAGACATAACCTAAAACTCTAAGGACACGTTCTCATCATCAAGTTTTTGAGACAAAGGTTCAAGGGTATCTGATTCACATTGAGTATTCATACTCTGACCCTTAAGATCTCCCAACTGAACTTGCAACCGTTCGATTTGATGTTGCATGTTGTGGTAAGCTTTATCGTACGAAATCTTGTCATATTTACATTCCTCACATTTTTTGTACCAATCATTCCACAATTTAGCATATTCATTTTCTTTTTTAATGATCCAAGTTTCAAACATTTCTTTTGTACATTCAAGCTCAGTTTGGATATCAGATGTATCTACAACAGAAGGACTTTGCACAATAAACATAATATCCTGACTGACAACTGCTCTCAAGAGACGTTTGTTTTCTTTTTTCAAAACTGTGATCTTATCAAGAGATTCATCAGCTTCTTTTGCAAGAGATTTGAAGCCTCGAACAAATTTAGCTGCTTCTTTCAAAAATTGCATTTCAAAATGTATTACTCTTACGTCAACTTGGCTAACAATAGGAGCTATTTCATCCTTAAAATTTTGTGAACCTCTTGATGAACAGGAGACGACCAATTGTTTACGTTTAATGACATTCTTGACTTTACAACACGTTAAAGAGTCACAATGGTGTCTTTTACCTCAGTTAGAAATTTTCGTGCAACACTTGGTGAAGTATCATCTGAAAAATCAGCATCGGGTATTGAAATTAGTTTTGAAATTGTGTTTGAAACACTGGCCATTTTAGAAGTATTTGAAAAATACACCTCTTCTCGTGACTTGGCTGTTTAAGAAACAAAAACTCAGAAAGTTTATTAATCTTTGCATAACTTGCCGGTTTTATTTCTTTGTTTAGTTATTTCATTTTTAAATGACTCTCTTGAGAAAGTTGTAGTGTTTCCTCTGAATCATACACAGCAGGAGGATCATACTTATCTAGTAACACTTGGCCATTATACAAACTCTGTTCTTTCTGCATAGCTTGCTTTAGATAGAATAGATTTTGATAACCAAGAGCCATTTTTTGTTTAGTGTGAGTCTAGCTTAGGTGAAAGCATATGTATCGTTTAAATCGATTGACCCATTTTAAGCAAAATGTTATCTAATTCTTTAATCTTTTTCTCAGATTGAATTAGTTTATCAAGAAGCTCATCTTCGCGTGTTTTGAAATCACTTTTCAACTTTTCCCTTTCTTGTTCAAGATAGGAAACAATTTATTTTTTTATTTTGAAAGCTGGTTATTTAGATTTGTAATTTCCTCATTCAAAGTCATTATCATTTTAGCAGAACTTAAGTGAAGAGCATTTATCTTTTAGTAAGACATTGTTCTTGATAAATAGACTTTTTATAACCATTTTCAAGTTCGTAAAATTTTGCTTGATTGAATTCAAAACATTTTGTTGTCCTTTATATCTTGCAAGCTCAATGGTCAAATCAGCATTTTCTTCTGTCATTTTGCGATTGATCGTGTTGAATTTCTCAACTTCAATGACCAAATTATTATATAATGACTTAAAGAAGGCACATGTTTCTTCAACAGTATTAGGCTACTATTCTACTATTCCCCTACTGGATTCCACATAAATAACATTACTGGCATTCTGTTGAATTGGATGTGGCTTAGTAATGGGCTCGAGTAGCTTAGTTTACTGCTCCTTTTGAGTAAACATATTGAATATCTCATTATTATAACAATTCTCATAGTGGTGTACCTTAGCTAATCCATCTGAATCGTAGACGGGAGCTTTATCAGTCTGAGTACTGGATGTTGATGCTTGCTGCAAGTTAGCCATTAAGATGCAGTTCATATTGACTTCCTCAATCTCATCAATATCACATGTAGTAGCCATTAGATCAAATTCCTCAGCTTGGAGTTAGATCCATGCTTCTTTTTGAGCAATCAACAACTGAGTCTAAAGATAAGTAGCATCCCTTCTCCTTGGTCTGATGGTGCAGTTCCTAGCATAATGACCCAATCCTCTGTAGTTGTAACACCTTATCTGGTTACCATTGTTCCCATTACCATTACCCTCAGCCCATGTTGCAACAACATTACCATTCCCATTTTGATTTGCAATCCTTAGAACAACAATAAGCCCATTCTGATTCCCAATATTCTAAATACTCAGATTCTGAACTGCATTCTGAACAACCTGATTCCATGCATTATGTGGTGCATTATACCCATTCTAATTCCATGCAATCTGCCCATCATACTGTCTAAACTGATTCTCACCATTACCCCAACCATCTGCATCTGTCTGTCTTGACCCATATTCATACCTGATTGTGCAATCTGCCTGTTATATTGGTTTGATGAAATTCTTTGGTTGTTGTTTGTTGGTGTAGAGTAGTTTAGTTTGAATGCCTTAGCCATTAGTACAAGTGCCATGTTCATTGCAGTTGTGGGATCTATAATTTCATCAGGATTTTGCATTGGTTATTGCATGAAGTTCGTGTTGAATGTAGGTTGTGGGACATAGTTGTTATTAGGTGATGGATGTTGCATGTAGGTAATTTATGATGGGTGATCTAGGTGAAACACTGGATTATTGTAAGGATTATGAGAATTTGCCATAAGGGCCAAAGGATCGTGAGTTCTTGCAAGTCGTTCTGCCCTGATTTCATTAACCTCCTCCTAATTCATTTTCAAGAAATCATACAACTGGTTGTAATCCACTTCATAATGATTCTTCGTTTGATGAACAGTAGTGACATGACGCTTTCATTCTGGCTGGAGATGATTTAGAAACTTGAGATTGCTGGCAATCTTTTTTGGAAAGTGTTTGTTTCTAGAGAAATCATTCATTAGCTTTGCAAAATGATGATAGTAAGATTTAATTGATTCCCCTTCAGTAGAGTTAAACTTTTCCCATTCATTAAATAGTTTAGCCTTTTTCTCCTGAGCCCTAATGTCAGAACCTTTCATCATTTGTTCGACACATAACCAAATTTATTGAGCAATGTCACAGTTGTCTACTGCAGCATAGATATCTTTTGGATAACCCATAAGGATAGTCTGAATATCCTGATCATCCGCTTACATTTGCTTTGCTTCTTTCTTAGTGAGTTCATCATCTATTTTCTCATGAGTAGATTCAGCTACATGAGGTGTACGGTTTGGATCATCGGGTTCAATGATCATTCATCTTACATAAGAACCGTAAAGAATGGAATTCACAAGTGATTTCCCATTTGATGTACTCTTTGCATAATGGAGAAGATGACTAGACCATGGAACATAGTTGTCCTTGTTGAGCATAGGAGGACGGTTTTTGGAACCAACAACATAAATGTCTTGTTGAGTTGACATTGCTAAAGTATTGTGTGAAAAATCAAGATCTTAATGGATTAAGTGGTGTTGTGGTGTTGTAAAGATTATTGCTTTTGAAAGAAAGTTGCTTGATTTGTATGTTTTGTAGCTTGCAATGATTAATGGTGTAATGATTTTGAACTTGTAGAGTTTACGGTTGATTATAGAGTAGTAAAGGTTGATTGATGTAATAAGATTGAAGCACGAGGGTGGAAGATGTAAATGTGATGATCAAACCGCCTAATGAAGACTCAAAATGCCTGATGAAGATCAAAATACGTGAATAGAAGAGTCAAATCGCCTAGTGGAAGTTTAAATCGCCGGATTAAAGGTTACTCAAATCACTTAAAAATTTAGACTCAAATCACGTGATCAATGTTTGACCAAACCGCTTGAAACCTGGAATCAAATCATGTAAATTCATGTCAAATCTCTTTGTATTGATACTTAAATTGCCTGCCAAATTGTTACTCAAATCTCGAGGAAAAAATATAAATCGCCTGAGATCAGTCTCAAACCACCTGAATGCAGAGTCATACCGCCTACTATAACCTGCTCAAACCGTAGAACTAAGAGGTCAAATCGCCTAAAATGGTACTCAAATCGCGGAAACACAAGGTTAAGCCGAGCGAATAGAAGCTCAAATCGTCTAAACTGACGGGCAAACCGCCTGATCAAACCGCCTAGTACACTCATATCGCGCGACTGTACTATTTTTACCTTTTTCCAATGGAGACCAAAATAAGCCAAAATAAGATCTCATAAGCATATTTAAACCTCTATAAGCTATGATAATACAAGTCTAATAAGCTACTAAGGTTTTGATAAAAAAGAAAGTTTTTTAACCACGAAATATCCTAAAACCCTAAATAAGCCGTGAGATATAAAAACCATAATAAGCCGAATAAGCAAACCAAAAACCACAATAAACCACTCAAATCCACCCTGGAGGCTCTTGATACCACTTGTAAGGATATTTCTATCCCATTTCACAAACATGCATATACACAATATAGATTAAGTAGAAGAAAGAGAGATGAGGGTTTAGAAAGAGAAAGAGTTAGAGAAAGAAAGACTAGGAGAGAAATAGAAGGATCATGTAAAGAAAGAAATGAACCAACACCCTCCCAAACATGCTTGGGAGAGTTTATATAGTGACAATACCAGACCCTATTTAGGCTTTCCATGGGCCAAAACAAAACAACTAATGAGCTTTAAGCCCACAACATAGGCCTAATTAGCTTAGGTAATTCCCAAAACTATAATAATCATATACAAGGTTCGGGATTAATAAATGACCATCACTTAACTAAAAACTAAGGCTAAAAATTGTAAACCTAAGAGCCTTACTATTTAATTAGGTCGCGGTTAGGACTCGAGCTATATTAGCACTTGCGTTATTTTCCTGATTGTATTGTTTACTTGAGGTGAGTTTCATAGCCCTACTTTTACATTATTTATACTTGTTTTGCAACACTTGGAATGAGATACATTGCTTGATTTTACATATGGACACAAGTACTTTTAAACTATTATGGATTATCCTAAGTACCGTTCACCCACTTATGCATACTATCATGAACCGTACATACTTTGTGTATGCACAATTGTTGTAAATAGATCTATTAGGGTTGACCTCCCCCCCACCCCCTCCATCCAGGTAAGCAGTGCTTATTTAACCAAGGGGATTGGTCAAACGGACGTATACCTTTCTAGAAAGTCCAGGTGGTCTTGGGTTAGACACATGCCGGGCAACTACTTGTAACAACTTGAAACTATATTGTAGCTTTGGTGGCATGAGCATAGTCAAATCGTAATAACTTTTACTTATATGTCATTGTATGTGTTACAATGGTCATACACTTGACATCTTGTGGCCCACACTTATATTTACTTAAACCTATGAACTCACCAACATTATTGTTGACGTTTTAAGCATGTATTTCTTAGGTTCTTAAATGTATGGCTAGCCTATGGAGTCACATCTAGGAAGTCTTTTCCTGCATAATTTGGATCATTTGGATGTCTTTTAAACTACTTATCATTTTGTATCGTAACTTCTTATTGTACTTGGTTAAAATAATGATTTGTTTTAAATTTATCAAATGATCTATTTTAAAATGACTCATATAGAGGTCGTTCTTTATATCTTGTGTTCGTGTGCTATGAACATCATGCGCCCCTGGTTACCTTTCTTTTGTAATATTTGGGAGGCGTGACAATGCAGGAATCGGCAAAGCAGATATCCTCGCATCAGCAATATTAATTGCTTCATATCTTGAGGAAGACTCTAAAGAGGCAATGATTCAATAACATTTGAATTGGTACATTTTCCTTTAGTTATGATGATAGACGTTGCAGGCAACAACTTATTATCCCTTACCAATACATACATGAATTTTCAATTTGAAACAACGAGTGTTGTTTGGAAGTGGTAAGTATTTGAAATAACTGATAGGAAGTGTAATCAAAGAGATGGATAATATGTCATCTTTTACACTATGAATGTACGCCTATATAAAACTGAGATATGCTTAGTTTGTTTATGTTTTCATAAGGTTTTTTTGTGCAAATTTATACCCGTTACAGTCGCGACATGCTTATAAATGTAACAACTCAACTCAAAGTTTACAACTTGAACTTGGATAAATTATTTTAATATTTCAAGTGTAATTACAAAATGTGCTATTTGGTTGATGTTATATTATGTATTAATAAAATTGATGCTCATTTGTTTATAAACATTAGCTGGGTAATACGGGCAGAACGAAGCCAAAGATATGCAAAGCTCTATTGTAACACTCTTAAAAATGGGTTGCAGCGGAATATGGGTTGAGGGTGGTACATCAAAGATCAATAGCACAAGATATATATAGAATGACCATTAAAAGCAGTTTAAAATTAATACATTGGATTTAACAAATTGTTTGTTACAAAAGCCCGAAGCTTAACTTGTTCATTGTTCAGACCACAAAGATTCTAGTTCATAGCAAATGTTTCCCCTAAAATGTGATGCAACCAAATCTTTAATGCATGTGACATCCAAAATATAACCACCAATGTATCCCCTTGCACCTCGTGCCTTATTGACCTCCTGAAAAACATTGCTTTAAAACGTCAAAAATAATGTTGGTGAATTTATAGGTTTGTAAAATGAATAAGTGTAGGACCGCAAGATTTACCCCGTGACAATACATCAAATGCAAACATCACAAAAATGTCATTACGTTTCCCTAAGCTCATGATACTGAAGCTCGACATATATGAATTGCAATATAAAATTGCCTATATTGCCCTTGATGATGTTCAACCCGGAACATCCCAAATCCGACATGGTATTCGTTGGTTCCTGGTGATAGCTAGTCACCCGAACGGGGGCGTTACCCCCACATAGATCTATTTATAGCATTCGCGCATACAATCCAGTAATTAACCAACTCATGATAATGGGCTCATTGAGTATTGTTACCTAGGCAAACACGTAATCATAATATAAAAATGTTCAATTGCGTCCAATTGTAAAACATGCATATGTTTCTCACCCCAAAACTTGTAAATCATTAAAATGTAAAACGTGGGGCTATGAACTCACCTCGAGTGAATGAATATCAAGTATATCACAGAAAATGCGTTAGTTAAACGCCGAATGCAACCTAATTAATTATAGGTCGTATAAGTACTAAGAACTTTGAATAACTACTACTATATATAATTCTATATAGCTACATCACCATCTAATTGCATTTGCGAAATCGTATTTATAAAGTAAAAACGTTTATAAATATTACTTTAGTAAAAACGGCGTAACTTTCCCGTTTTAAGTCCGTTTCTTACGTCCACGCTTTCGTATTAAGACGAGTTATCAAAATATTACATTTTCATATTTTCAACCTACTGGTTAACGATACTTTTTACTGTTCATGGACTTTTATAAAATTAGTCGTCGTAAAGTCGTAAACGTCTAATTTTATTCGTTTTAACTCCGTTTTTAATGGTTCTTTCGAGCACATCTTTGAAATTAAAAGTTCTATCAAATTATGATATTTTTCAAATATATAGGTCTGAGATGAATAGTGATTTTTACTGTTCATAGTTTATAAAATTATTTTTATAAACTTTAATTATCGTAAACTTGCGAAATTCATAACTCCTTCGTTATTGATCAAAAAATTATGATTCTTAATGTCTTGGAATCCTAAAAATATGCACTATCTGAGAAAAATAACAAATCTTGTATATCATAAGTATTTTGTAACTTGTTTTTATAAAATTTCTTTTATAAACACGTTTATTATCGTATAACTTGTAAACTACGTATCTCCTTCGTTATAAAGCGGATTTTTAAGTTTCTTATATGGTTGGAATCCTCATGACATGTAGTATTTAATAAAAATATAAAATAAATACATTTATTTTTGAATTAAAACAGAAAGTTTTAAAGTTTTTGAGTTTGTTTTGTGGTGAAAACCCACAATGGGATGGTTTGGTTTTTCGCTTAAAAAAACAGCGGGTGGTGGGGGGTGGTGCGGTCGGTGTTTGGTTTGCAGCAGGGTTAGGCTGCGTTTGGTGTAACTCCCACGGGTGCGTTTGGCGTGTAACATAGAAAAGGTGGTGCGTCTTGAGTCGTGTTCAACAGCCAAAAAGGCGGTTTTGGTTCGGCAGTTAGTTAACTATCACAATGGGGTGTTTGTTTATCGTGTTAAACACCACAAGGGATGCGGCTGGTTGTGTAAGAGAACCCAACGGAAGGGTTGTTTGTTCGGTTATATAAGCCCCACAGCGGGTGTGCGTCTGGTTTTGGGCGTAGATTAGGGTGGTTGTTTTTTTTGCGTTTGGTGTTTAGAACACCGTGTGTAGGTGTGGTTTGGTTGGGGCAGCGCGCACGGGGTGCAGAGGGAGGGGTTTGGTAGGCTGCCTAAACAGCGGGGGACGAGGGTATGTTTGTTGTTGGCTGTCGAAACAGTCGGGGTGTCGGGTTAGGCTCGGGGACAGCCGGGGTTGACGGGCTAGGCTGCGGGGACAGTCGGGGACAGCCGGGGAGTCGAGTATGGCTCGGGACAGCCGGATGGAAAAGGGTTGTTTGGTTCGGCTGTCAAAAACAGCCGAGTTGCGTCGGTGTTTTGTGGGGATAACACCGAAAATTGCGTTTGGTTTTTTAACACAAAAATATATTAATTGTTTCATTTATATCGATTTATTTATATGTGATGAAACATATTGAAACTTGCGCGGTCTAAGTAAAATATGATATTAATATTTAAAACGGGATTGATAATAATGTATAAGCAATACTAGATATAATTTAGACGAGAATTGAACTAAAAACGGACTTTGGCGCGTTTTTGTAACGAATAATTAAGAGCAGAAAATGTAACATGAGATTCGGGATTCGAGATTTGGAAAGATAGATTTGTTACAAAAATATACAAATTTTATTTTGACGGGACGTTTTGATATAAAGGGTTTAAACTCCCATAACGAAGAAATGAACGAATCGAAATATACACTTTAGTAGAAAAATAAGTTATTTTAATATTATATTAAAATGGCAGATTTATTCAATTAAACGATTTGAGCACTTTCGAGTCGTTTCAGCCTTCGGCGAAACAGAAAGTTGTTCGTAATGCTGTTTTTTACTTTGCCGCGATGCTTATCAGTTTTAAACTTGAGATCTAGCGGGTCAAAACTAAGGTCAAGTTAAAAGTCAACGATTATTATTAATTAATATTAAATACAGTATGAGTTACGATTTTAATTGATAAAATAAAGTCGGTTATATATTTATTTCAATTAATTATTTATAAGGAACATTGTTCGGTCTAAATACGAAGAGTTCTAAAAATGTAACTTTCGTTCAATAATTTTCGACATAAGTTCTTGATTTAGAACGGAAAATAGTATATATAATAAATATACTAAGGGTTAGAGTTTCAAGCGCGCAATGTGGATTTCTCCTCACATCATGTATTAGTATGTATAATATTAAAATATGTATGATTTGTCGTTACGATGTAAGCATCATACGTATTGATCGTATTTAATAGTGTTATAATCAAACTGGGTCATAATTAATTGTAGGTATGGTCGAGATAGTTGAGAATTCAGTGGTGATTTATTGGATTAATTGATCGTGGTCTTAATAATTGTGAGTTCATACGCCTCGGTTTTAATTTTTGAAATGTTTTTATAACCCGAGCTTTTAGGGGGAATAATGCTTGTCTACAAATTCTTATACTTACTCTGGTTATTATATAACAATGTGATTGTTTTAGGTTTTTGTTGAGTTGAGTTTATAGCTCCCCCCCCATGTTTTTACTCGTTTTATCTATATTTGGGTGTGAGAACATGCTGTTTACAAGCATTTACTTGATTGATTACAAATTGGTTTACATACTTATTTGCTTGCTCGCTATGGTTACATTACAAATTGGTTTACATACTTATTTGCATAGCTCGCTATGGGATACATTATTTGACTTCATTTTTGGTCACAAATGCATACTTTACTTTTGAAATGATTGTCGGATTACGATTTGATTGGCGCCTGCGGGGCCAACAATCATTACTGCCCGGGTGTTCTTGGAGGGAACACCCATGAGGGGAACACATTATTTTAAATCACTGCCCGAATTGGGTACATACAAGTCTACGTCACAGCGTCATGAACTGTAAATCACTTGGAGGGTGAGCGCGAATGTTATGAAATAGATCTATTCGGGTGTGGATCCCTGTTCGGGTGATTAAGCTATCGCCGGTAACGAACATTATAGCGTGATGTCCACGCGAATGATATAAAATAGATCTATTCGGGATTGACAACCCCCGTTCGGGTGACTAGCTATCACTGGGAACGAACGTTATAACATGTCGGATTACGTTGGGACTACAGGGCCCCCCGACAAATACATAATTGGTACTTTTGGTGACATTAAATTAACCATGCATTCTTTATAAAATCTTTGGGATAATATTGGTACTTTTGGTGACATAAAATGGGTCGTGCATATTTTATAAACATTTTACATGGTACTGTGATGACACAGTGGATAAATATATTTGTTGAAACTTACATTCATATTTAAACTAATCTATGAACTCACCAACTTTAATGTTGACACTTTTAAGCATGTTTTTCTCAGGTGAATTAGATGCTTGGATTATTTGATGTGCATTGGAGTCTTTACATTCAAGCTTTTCATTGTGATGCAATTATGGGACAAATGTTATATTAAATTCAGATTTTTATTAAATCAACAAATGTTATTTTACAAACGACACTTTTTAGAGGTCGTTCTCTTGTATCTAGCGCTGTGTATTATGAAGTAGCACCCCATGTGGTATTCCGCTGCGTTGTATGATTTTTGGGGGTGTTACACATCCCAAATCCGACATGGTATTCGTTGGTTCCCGGTGATAGCTAGTCACCCGAACGGGGGCGTCACCCCTACATAGATCTATTTATAACATTCACGCATACAATCCAGTAATTAACCAGCTCATGATAATGGGCTCATTGAGTATTGTTACCTAGGCAAACACGTAATCATAATATAAAAATGTCCACTTGCGTCCAATTGTAAAACATGCATATGTTTCTCACCCCAAAACTTGTAAATCATTAAAATGTAAAACGTGGGGCTATGAACTCACCTCGAGTGAATGAATATCAAGTATATCACATAAAATGCGTCAGATAAACGCCGAATGCAACCTAATTAATTATAGGTCGTATAAGTACTAAGAACTTTGAATAACTACTACCATATACAATTCTATATAGCTACATCACCATCTAATTGCATTTGCGAAATTGTATTTATAAAGTAAAAAACGTTTATAAATATTACTTTAGTAAAAATGGCGTAACTTTCCCGTTTTAAGTCCGTTTCTTACGTCCACGCTTTTGTATTAAGACGAGTTATCAAAATATTACATTTTCATATTTTCAACCTACTGGTTAACGGTACTTTTTACTATTCATGGACTTTTATAAAATTATTTTTATAAAATTAGTCGTCGTAAAGTCGTAAACGTCTAATTTTATTCGTTTTAACTCCGTTTTTAATGGTTTTCAAATATATAGGTCTGAGATGAATAGTGATTTTTACTGTTCATAGTTTATAAAATTATTTTTATAAACTTTAATTATCGTAAACTTGTGAAATTCATAACTCCTTCGTTATTGATCGAACAATTATGATTCTTAATGTCTTGGAATCCTAAAAATATGTACTATCAGAGAAAAATAACAAATCTTATATATCAGAAGTATTTTGTAACTTGTTTTTATAAAATTTCATTTATAAACCCGTTTATTATCGTATAACTTGTAAGCTACGTATCTCCTTCGTTATAAAGCGGATTTTTAAGTTTCTTATATGGTTGGAATCCTCATGACATGTAGTAATTTAGAATAAAAAATATAAAAATATATAAATTTATTTTCGAATTAAAAACAGAAAGTTGTTGATGTTTTTGTCAAATAATGTATAAAACTTGATTTTGTAACTTTTAAGCTTAACCACCTTGTTACAAGTCCATTACAACACTTATTATCACATGTCTTACATCATTAGGGTCCCTAGTCCATGATTAGTCCAAAGAGTGTTCAAAAATCACAAGATCCATAAGTTTACATACTCATTTGTTCATGAACTTTTATGTATACACTTTTTAGGTATCTTGTTTATATATACTTTTTATACATAAACCACACATGTACAATACTTATACATCCATTATAACATGATATTAGCATCCATATGTCATATATGAAAGTGTACCAAATCATAAACAAGTGTAAAAATCCATTTTTACAAGTAAATAAGTTCTTAGATGGTGATTAACTATACAAACATTATATATGCATAAAATTATGAAAGTAAAGATATTAAGAGTTTTAGGTAACCTTAATATGAGGTGTGGTGATGAAAAACTAGATCTAAACCCTTGTTTAGAAAACAAACCCAAGCTTACAACACTTGAAAACCCTAAAACCAAATGAAATCCTAATCTTGCTTTTCCTTTGCTTAACACTTGTAAACCCCAAACCAAACCTTCTAAACACCTTAAGATATCTTAGATATGTTGTAGGAATACTTGTAAATGTGGTAAATAAATTTTGTATGGGTTATGTATGTGTTTATATGTGTGTTGTGCGTTTGAGAGATCCAAGGGAAAATATGGAAGAGTTTTTCACTTAGCAAATGAAGAGTGTGTGTGTTACTTCCACTAGTTCAAGCCTTATATACACCTAAGACTAGTAAAAGTTCACTTGGAAAGTATTAAGACAAAGGGAGGGAAATAAGGAAAATTCTTGGTCCAAGTTGCTATTCATGGTCTTAGGTTTAATGAGAAGTGTTTGTACAATATTAAGTTGGTGTTTTTGTGAACTCTTGTTCCCCTTGGGATCATATTTCAGCTGAAATATACAGGGAGGGGGGAGTACAAATTTTGTTTTTAATATTTTATGAAGTATCTAGCATTATATTGAAGACTTGTAGTTGTAGTTTAAAACATAAGGTGTATACTTGAAGTATTTATGTCCTATTTGGTTTCCTTAGGTGTAAATTTGGCTAACATAAGTGACATGGGTAAAGTTTTATAAAACCTTGGGTTTTGGGTATAAAAATGGGTATTTGTTGAAGCGTAGAAAAGTTTTGGTGGTTCCGGGTATGCCTAAACGTATTTTATCACGAAACGTAAACATTTTATGTACCCAATAAAAATAAAAGGTGAAAAGTTAATAATTATCTTCAAAATAATTATTTAACACTTGCTTGATGTAAACATTTAATTGTTTGATGCTCGTTTACATTAATTGATAATTTTTAGCTTACGCGATTTAACTTAACGATTACGATTAAAAGCAAACGCGTACAATACTAAAAATAAATAGTGAATTTGTTGACGTCGTAAATAACCCTAAAATACGGGGTGTTATAGTCTTTCCCCGTTAAATGAGCCTTATCCCCAAGGCTTAAGATACGGCACTTGACGACGGTGCGGTTTCTGTGAAGAGATGTGGATATTTCTTTCGAAATTGATCCTCGTGTTCCCATGTAAACTCAGGACCTTGCCTAGAGTTCCATCAAACCTTGACAATTAGGATACGGCTTCATTTCAATTGTTTAACTTCACGATCCAGGATTTTTACTGGTTCCTCGACGAAATGAAGGTTGTCATCAAAATGAAGTCCATCCAACAGAACGGCTAATGGTTCGTCGGCATAACACTTTTTCCAGTTGGATACATGAAACGTATTGTGAACCCTGCTCAACTCTTGAGGATGCTCAAGCTTGTAAGCAATGGATCCAACCTGTTCCAACACCTTGAAAGGTCCAACATATCTAGGGTTTAACTTCCCCCGTTTGCCAAAATGTACAACCCCCTTCCAAGGCAAAACCTTAAGCATAATGCTATCCCCAACTTGGAATTTCATTGGCTTACGCTTTAAATCAGCGTAACTCTCTTTCCTATCACATACGGCTTGTATTCTTTGCTTGATCTGGACAATCTTCTCGATCATCTCTTGAACTATTTCTGGACCGGTGAGTTGTACTTCTCCAACCTCGGCCCAACACATAAGTGAACGACACTTTTGACCGTAAAGTGCTTCAAATGGTGCAGCCTTAATGCTAGCGTGATAGCTATTATTATATGAAAACTCGACCAATGGCAAATGTTTAACCCAACCATTTACAAAGTCGATCACGCAAGCACGTAGCATATCCTTGAGAGTTTGAATAGTCCTCTCGCTTTGTCCATCAGTCTGAGGATGATATGCAGTACTCATGTCCAAGCTAGTACCCAAAGCCTTCTGAAGTGACCTCAAAAAATTTGATGCGAACCTTGGGTCGCAATCACAAATGACTAAGACAGGTATCCGATGCCTCGTGACCACTTCCTTTAGGTACATCCTTGCCAGTTTCTCCATGGGATCAGTTTCCCCCATTGGTACAAAGATTGCAGACTTAGTGAGTTGGTCGACAATCACCCAAATGGTGTCGTAGCCTTGTGATGACTTAGGAAGCTTCGTGACAAAATCCATAGTGATATTGTCCCACTTCCATTAAGGTATATCGGGTTGTACCAACAATCCTGATGGCCTTTGATGTTTGGCCTTAACCTTAGCACATGTCAAACATTTGCTAACATAGGTGGCGATGTCGGCCTTCATATTAGGCCACCAATATAGCTTCTTCATTCTTTGTCAGAAAACGGATGGATAGTGTTATTTTGATTTTGGGATTTTGCATGATCCGGTCCTTAAATCACCAAATACCCTGGAACCAATTCCTGCATTGAAGCATAAGTTCCATTCCGCGCGGGGTTTTCGACCTTTTCCGTTTAAGTTGCTCCGGATCTTTAGAATTTTCAATCCAAATGCTTCCAACTTCTTCGTTCTTGATGTTTTTGGTTCGTGATCAGTCTGTGCATTAAGATTGCTTGGGAATGATCCAGCCCAATAGTAACGACTAAGGCTCAAACTTTAATGGTTCAATTCGCTCTTTCTACTTAGAGCATCAAGCAACAAACATTTGCCTTTCCGGGTGATAACCGAATCTAACAATGTAATCTCTGAGCAACTTAACCAACGACGATGCTCATGTTCAACTCTTTCTGAATTAAGAATGTGTTGCATATCTTATGATCGTGAACACCGTAACTTGGTTCCATACAGATAGTCCCTCCAAATCTTTAGAGTGAACACTACTGCTCCAAGTTCCAAATCATGAGTCGTATAGTTCTTCTCATGAATTTTCAGTTGGCGTGATGCATAAGCAATCACCTTCTCCCTCTGCATCAACACAACGCCTAAACCTTTGATGGAAGCATCGCAGTATGCGATAAAATCTTCGCTTCCTTCAGGTAAAGCCAGAATTGGTGCACTACACAACTTCTGCTTTAACAGTTGAAAAGCTGCTTCTTGTTTGTCGCCCCAAACAACCTTGACCTTCTTCTGAGTAAGCTTGGTTATTGATTTGGAAATCTTCGAAAATCCTTTAATGAATCTTCGATAATACACAGCAAGACCTAAAAATTGACGAATCTCCGTCGGTGACTTAGGAGATACCCAATCTTTAATGGATTCGATCTTAGTGGGATCCACGTGAGTGCCTTGACTATCAATCACGTAACCGAGAAATTCACATTTGGAGAATTTGGCATACAACTCCTCTTTCTTAAGCAATCCCATAATGGCCTTAAGATGCTCTTCATGTTCCTTCTTGTTCTTTGAGTAGATGAGGATATCGTCAATAAAGACAATTACAAATTTATCCAAATATGGCTTGCACCCGCGGTTCATGAGATCCATGAATATCACCGGTGCGTTCGTCAAACCAAATGGCATAATTTGTAACTCGTAATGACCATACTGAGTTCTGAATTCCATTTTCGGAATATCTTCTTCCTGTACTCGAAGCTGGTGATAACCTGATCGCAAGTCTATCTTATAATAGACGCTGGATCCTTGTAGTTGATCAAACAATTTGTCGATCCTTGGGAGTGGATAACAGTTCTTCACCGTTAGTTTGTTTAATTCCCGATAGTCGATGTGCATTCGAAATGATCCATCCTTCCTTTTGACAAACAAGACCGGGGCTCCCCAAGGTGAGGAACTAGGTCTTATAAAGCCTTTGTCGGATAGTTCTTGCAGTTGCTCCGACAACTCTTTTATTTTGGATGATGCTAATTGATAAGGCGCCCGTGCTACCGGTGCAGCACCAGGTACTAAATCGATTCGAAACTCCACTTGTCGGGTCAGTGGAATGCCAGGCAAGTATTTGGGAAATATCTCGGGAAAATCTCGAACGATTGGCACGTCCTCAAGTCGCTTCTCCTTCGACTTGTCTTCAGTCTCATTTGTAGTAACATGTGACAAAAAGACCCGACATCCTTTTAGCATGTACTTCTGTGTTTTAGTGCACGAGATGATGTTCAGTCGAGACTCGTTTTCGCGGTTGCTTCTGTAAAAACCTAAAATTTGAATTTCATTTCATATTGGTAATTTTGAATATAACCTAAAGTTTATTAATAAACATTTGAAATTAAAACCTTAGGTTATAATTTTAGGAAATTATAAAGATATAACATAAAGTATTTTGTTTAAAAAATATATATAAAACTTATATTTGTATATATACGGCCGGCCCATATTTAAAAAAAAGAAAAAAAAGATATTTTGGTTAATTTGATTATTTTGTATATTTACTTTCTTTTATTGAAAGAAAATATTTTAAGGGATAAGTATTAAAAGGTTTTAGCAAGTATTTTGTGTAATATTCAAAATAGGAAAAAAATTATTTTGTTCCCCCTCTCCTTTGCTTAATGAACCGGCCCCTATAGGTGTTGATTACACCAAAATCTTTTAATTTTTGAAGTTTGCTTAATTAGGAAAAAATGTGGAATTAAAAAAGGATAAATCTTTTAATTTGCAAAACAAGTTATTTTTCTCTTCTCTCTTCCCTTTTTCCTCTTTATAATACCGGGCCCCTCCTCTCTCCTCATTCTCTTATTATTCACAATTCTTACTCTATAAATTTGTGTATTCCTCCATAAAAGCTTCAAGCAAAAAGAAGGTTTAGGTGTTTTTAGGTAATCCTTAAAGTTTTGGTGTTCTTAGTGTGGTCTTGATCTTTGGTTCCTTGGTGTTTGTTCTTGTTCTTGTCTCCATCTCCAATCCGTAAGTAATCCATGTCTCTTTTAAATTCATTCTTGGTATTTCCATGATTACACATAAGTTTTATACATAAAATCATAAAGTGTAAAAAGAAGAAATCACGTAGTTATGAATTTGTAAATTATGTAATCTGATAAATGTGGATTAATTACATGTTTTGAAACCCTAAGATGATAATTAAATATATTATTAATAAAAACTACAAGATTAGAAACCCTAGGGTTGGTTTTGATGGGTGTTAATTAGGGTTTTCATGGTTAATAATTCTGGGCAGAATTTTAGGTCATGTTCAACGGGGTATATCTTAATGAATAAAATTGGTTTGAACATGATTCTTAAGCCTAAAGTTAAATTCAAAGAGTCTAGTTTCTGGAAAATCTGGCCTCATGTTAATTGGAGGTCGGGAAGGTCAATTTTTAGATTTTAAAAGATTAAGTGTCGAATCTGGAATTTCTATCCGAAAAATTCAGTTGTAGTGTTTGATTTTTAATTCGAAAACCGTAAGGAGTTAGCTTCTAAAATTTTATTTGGTAAATCTTCATGATATTAGTTACATTCATGATTTGTTTTAGAATTTTATGAGTTGTCTAAGTTGGGTTTTTACGCGTCAACTTTTCAAAGGTTCTGCCAGGTCAAGATTCGGGCCAGTTTTGGGTAACAAGGGTCAAAAGGATACTTAAACATGAAAATAAATTAAACCAATGATCATGAGTGTATTACACATATGTAGGAACCTCTGTAATATTTGGTTTAATTTTAGAAGATGATTTTGTGGGTCTTTAACGTCAAGAAACTTACCTTAAAAATCTGGACAGATTCTGAATTTAGGAAACCCTAATTAGGTCACTTAAGGTCTATATATGGTAAGATCAAGCAATGAGCTTATAAAATAAGATAGATAAGGATATGTAATCATGGATTCTTGTAGATTCGGTGAGGAGAGGGTGATATCTTGGTTTTGTGTTCATTTCTCTCTGATTGCTTATTCGTTAATGTACATATATTCCGTCCTTTTAGTAAGGACACTTCATTCTCATTTGACTACTTGATCTATTTGATATTCGTTTGACATTCCTTTGATTTGCTATCCGAAATCGTGACTCATGTGATATTGACAATCCGTTTGAATCGATATTCGTTTGTAATTATCTGTTGGTTCTTGTTTGAAATATGCTACTAGATTCGTTTCCATATTGGGATTATTTGAAACTTGTTCACTTATATCTTTGCTTTAATCTTGCCCGAGCTATTTGTATCTAGTCATGGAGGTACTGTGACCATGTCATTGAGTGCCTCCATCGTCTATGACACTATTTTTTTTAAAGTGGTGTGTGATTAGTCCACGGCTTTCCTTTTTGTATGATGCATCTTATTTATGATTTGATTATATATGTTCGTACACTCGCTATAGTGCTTGTGTATATGGATATAACTTTGTTTGCAGGGAGCGTATGGATGCATCCTAGGTTTTTGTTCCGTTCAGTTCAGGTGAATGGTTGTGTGTGTGCAATACACCCCATTTCACTATTTTGTAGGGGTAACATCTGGAGTCTGCAGCTCACCATGTAAAATTTTTTATGATATAATATGGATAGATGTATGTGGATTTTGTCGTCTAGCGTGTTTGGCATGCTTTAGAATTTTGTTTTGAGCTCGTGGGCACTCCTTTGTTATCCTTAATTCTTGATCATCGCTTATTATTTCGTATGACATTTGTTATAGCTGATTCTCGGGATTCCTTTTTGTTTCAAAAAACCTTTGTTTTTTTATTTCCGTATTTGTTCTTATATCTGTTCACTGAGCGTTAGCTCAGCCGCATTTTCTTTTCCTATGGCAGGTACCAAGCGGGAAGCTGGGATATGAGTGATGAGTGTAGGAAGCTTCTAGAAGACCAACCCTTATTAGCTTTCCTATTGTTTTGGATTTATATTTAAGACCCTTTCGTTTGAAGATTTCTTTCATTTAGACTTTGTTGGAATTTAATACTTTTGGATGTCATTTTGTTTCATGACTTGGTATTTTAAATTAATAAAGTCTTCCGCTTGCGTTTATATGTTCTGATATGACACCATAACGTAACTCTTTGTCTCTTTATCGGAGCGGGATGTTACAATTATGGTATCAGAGCTGCAAGGTTACGCCTTGTAGAACCTAGGTTATGACCTGTGAGGATTGGGTAGACATTAGGTTTCCTTTGATGTGATCGCTTCCTTTCGTATTTTGATCTTAACTCTAAATTGTCTTCGCTGTTTCAACCTGCTACTAAGGGGCGAGTATTTTCTTCGACCAAGGATCAGGCAGCCAACTCTTCAGGTACCGTTTCGGGAACTCTCTTTTGAATGGTCGTGCTGTTTTTGTCTTATTTGATACGGGTGCAACACATTCCGTGGTTTCGGTTTCATTTGCTAAACACCTTAGCATCTTCCCTACGCTACTTAACTAGACCTTATCGACATCTACGCCTATGAAAAGTCTGACCATGAATATCCTAACTGTCCGCTTTGTTTTGATGATAAGATTCATTTAGCTAATTTGCTTCCCTTAGAACTGAGTGATTTTGATTTTATTCTTAGTATGAATAGTTTAGCTGTTCATCGCACCCCTATCATTTGTCATACCAATCGTGTCATCCTTGATAATCCGAATAACCTTGAATTCATTTACCTATTTCAATTTTGAGGATGAAATTTTCTTTTTTGAGGGGAAGAGTTGTAAAAACCCAAAATTTGAATTTCATTTCATATTGGTAATTTTGAATATAACCTAAAGTTTATTAATAAGCATTTGAAATTAAAACCTTAAGTTATAATTTTGGGAAATTATAAAGATATAAATAAATATTTTGTTTTAAAAAAATATATAAAACTTATATTTGTATATATATGGCCGGCCCATATTTAAAAAAAAGAAAAAAAAATATTTTGGTTAATTTGATTATTTTGTATATTTACTTTCTTTTATTAAAAGAACATATTTTAAGGGATAAGTATTAAAAGGTTTTAGCAAGTATTTTGTGTAATCTTCAAAATAGGAAAAAAATTATTTTGTCCCCCCTCCTTTGCTTAATGAACCGGCCCCTATAGGTGTTGATACACCAAAATCTTTTAATTTTGAAGTCTAGCTTAATTAGGGAAAAGAGTGTAATTAAAAAAGGGATAAATCTTTTAATTTGCAAACAAGTTATTTTTGTCTTTCTCTTCCCTTTTTCCTCTCTTATAACCGGCCCCTCCTCTCTCCCATTCTCATTATTCTCTCAAAATTCTTACTCCATAAATTTGTGTATTCCTCCATAAAAGCTTCAAGCAAGAAGAAGGTTTAGGTGTTTTTGAGTAATCCTAGAAGTTTTGGTGTTCTTGGTGTGGTTTGATCTTCAATCTTTGGTGTGTTCTTGGTGTTTGATTTTGTACTCCTCCCTCATTCCATAGGTAAGTCTTGATTTTGTTTCATTCTTGTTGTCACCATGATTACATATGCAAAAGTTTTCATAAAAACCTAAAAGATTGTAAGGAATAATGTGTTTATGTTCTTGTCAAATTTCTCTAGGGTTTAATCTAATTAAATGGTTAAATTACATGTTATGAAACCCTAAGATGATCATTAAATGTGTTATTAATAAAAACTACAAGATTAGAAACCCTAGGGTTGGTTTTGATGGGTGTTAATTAGGGTTTTCATGGTTAATAATTCTGGGCAGAATTTTAGGTCATGTTCAACGGGGTATATCTTAATGATAAAAATTGGTTTTAACATGATTCTTGAGCCTAAAGTTAAATTCAAAGAGTCTAGTTTCTGGAAAATCCGGCCTCATGTTAATTGGAGGTCGGGAAGGTCGATTTTTAGATTTTATAAGATTAAGTGTCGAATCTGGAATTTCTATCCGAAAAATTCAGTTGTAGTGTTTGATTTTTAATTCGAAAACCGTAAGGAGTTAGCTTCTAAAATTTTATTTGGTAAATCTTCATGATATTAGTTACATTCATGATTTTTTTTCAGAATTTTCTGAGTTGTCTAAGTTGGGTTTTTATGCGTCAACTTTTCAAAGGTTCTGCCAGGTCAAAATTCGGGTCAGTTTTGGGTAACAAGGGTCAAAGGGATACTTAAACATGGAAATAAATTAAACCAATGATCATGGGTGTATTAGACATATGTAGGAACCTCTGTAATTTTTGGTGTAATTTTAGAAGATGTTTTTATGGGTCATTTATGTATGGAAACTTAACTTGAATAAGTAGTCAAAATTTGAAATTTTTGGAAACCTTAATTTGGTCAAGTAAACTTTATTTATGGTAAGAACAAATGTAAAACTACTTAGGCTGGATGGAGTGGTGAGGCAAAACTCACCTAACACGTCAGCGCCACATCAGCTTTCTCTCTCCAAATAAAACTCACCTTACAACTCACTTTTCAACCGTAATAAGAACTCACCTTACCACTAAAACTCATCTTTCATTAAAATACCCACTTTATATAAAATATACCCACTAAATATCCACACACACTCACAACCAATTAAAATACACTTAATAAAAAAGAAAGGGGCCATAAATAAAACTCACCGTGAGGTGAGAAACTCACCAAAATGTGGGTTTTTTCGGTGTTAACTCACCAAGCAAATCCAATGTGGCAAGGTCAGTTTGGAGGGTGGCATGGCAACTCGCGCGTGAGTTGGAAACTCACCTAGGTGAGTTTGCCAAACCCACCTCCACTCCGTCCAGCCTTATACGTAGTAGAGATAGAGATGGCAGAAAACTGTAATCAAGTCATTTTAACCGGTTTCTTTAGATGCCTATATTGAGTAACAAATTTATTCAATTTTTATACTTCTATAATATCACTTATCACTAGACATAACAACCATTAAACATAACTTAAACAGGTACTTTAATACAAAAAAGGTTTATTTCACTATTAAAAACATGATACTTTCATAAAGGTACTATATCTCTAATATTTCTTAACTTAGAAAATATTAAAACTTCTTACTTCAATTCTAGAAAGAAGTTTGTCATCCAAAACTATATACTACATATTATGAAATCACCCAAAAATATTACAATTTTTACCAATATACTTGTATTAAAATAAAGAAAAAAACCAAGAAAATGAGATAAAAAGACATACTTTAAGGCGTGTTTGGACATGCTTATTAATGTGTCTAATAACGTATTGTGTTTTCACGACATAAATAAGTTGAAAAAAGGTGTTTAGGTCAAGCTCATTTTAGTAGACACACTTGGCTTAATAGTGAAAATAAGTCCATAAGCCCAAGCTGCAAATTTAAGCTTTGTTTTGTATTAGGCAGGCTTGTATACACTGATGATAATGAGCGTGTACTTACCATCAACGTGTACTTATTTAGCATCAACGTAAAGAGATATAATAAGTTTTAATCATATGTTTAGACATCTGAAAAGTAACATTCTAACTCCTATCAACATTTCATCTTGTTCATCGCAATCTTTCATGAGAATATATGTAGTTTATTCGTCTCAGTTCAAAATAATCAAATAAGTCACTAATAAATGTGCCAAATCCTAACTATTTGATATTGGACCGACTCCACCCAAAACTAACTGATATACTTATTCGTCTTATGTCCGAACATTTTGATTAGCTATTTAACAAATAATTTATGAAATCAGGGCCAAACAATACCAAATGTGGGTGTCTATTTCCCCGACTCTGTTTTCTCGCATCGTCAGCTTTATGTTGCGTTGTCTAGAGGGATATCACGTATACCTACAAAGGTATTGGTGAAACCAGAATTCGGTCAAGGAGGAGTCTACACCTCAAATGTTGTGTGTCAAGAAGTTTTACATGATGTGTAACGTGCGTTGTTAGATTTTATCTCATAATTAATGTAATGTTTTACTTTCGGTTTTACTAATTTTTTTATATGTTGTTTGATACATGTTAAAAATTCTTGCTATAGTTGAATGATCATATGTTACAACCGTTTG